>JAKSZP010002792.1:0-162114 GCA_022478985.1 Massospora cicadina | reverse complement strand
TCAGTTTGATAATCTCAGCACATATTTCACTGATTCCCTGCAATAGTTCTGCTGAGGTGAGTGAGGAAATTGGGGGTGGGATCTGAAGCGGATGGGCTGTCACCCATCGCTCATCAACTACGTGGGTGAGATCGCCTTGGGTGATGAGGGGTACTGACATCCTCTTTGGTGTTTTCTTACTTGGGAAAAGAAAGATAGCTCGATCAAGAGCCAAAGGACACTCCCTGAGACTTACAGGACGCTAGTGCATGTAGACAGTTTTGTCATGGATGTCCACCACCATTTGGATGAATTAGTTCCATGCTTGAATCATGAGTTGCCCCAAGTAATAGGAGAATTATTATACCTGCATGGGCTATTGGGTGAATGGGTATGAGATGTCATGATGCTGGGTAATAACACTAAGCGCTTTATGGTGAAAATCTCCTAATGGGTTAAAGCAATTGACAGGGCAGCGGCTTGGATGAGGAACCAGGTTACCCTGGTAGAGCGGCGGATGACTGATCACGCTGACACAGTGGAAAAATTTTTTAATCAATTTTGAGCTGAGTGGATTAACCAGTGGTCAGCCAATCAATAAACCAGCTCTTTCCTGGCAAACTCAGAATACAGCTAATTCCAAGCTTAATTAAGTAAGTTTTGTAGTGTTCTAACCATGCGGCTTGGGGTAAGCCATTACTCTTCCATTTATTTGAATGGTGGAGTATGCTGATATGCAGTGCACTTAGATAACCTTCAATGATTTAATGATGAGTTGATGTGGAAATATGCTCTAATCAATCAAGTGGATGAAGCAAACTGACAAGCGCGTGACACTGGATGGCAGAACACAAGAATTTAGACACGTTAGAGATGTCCTTGTCTAGCTTCAGGAAATGGAGCGTGAACTGGACATATAGTAAGACTTCCACCACGAATTACAGAAATTTTTTTAAAAATTAGGCAGGGGGTGAGAGATGGGCGGTGTCAGTGCTATATGGTCAAAGTGGAGCAGATTATAGATATGTTTTTGCTGAACAAACTGGCGAGGGGGGTAAGGGCGCAGTCAGCAGCAATTCTGGTGAGGAATACTAAAGGTCAGCCAGAAAGTACCTCCTGGGGGTTGTGGCAGTCCCTCCCCAGAATGTAACCTCTTCCCAGTCAACTATGGCGAATTTGAATCAGTCCTTGCAGCCCTATTCATGCCCACAAGGGGATGTTCCACCTGGCCAATCTGAACCTATCCTGTCTGTTGTGATTTTAATATAACTGGACAATAAGACCTAAGTAGATATGATGAATGGGGGAGATTGGCCAAACCAAGTAGTATGAATAATATTAGTGAGATTGCCTTATAATAAGGCGATAGGGCGATACTGAGCTTTAGATATATAATTATTAAATTGCCTCTAAATTATGCGATAAGGCTATGTTTACATATGACAAATATTTAATAGATTGCCTCAAACTAAGGCGATTGTGAATTCAATGATAATAGACTCTGTTGAAATTATTGAGAAGACCTTGGAACAAATAGTCTAAGCAAAAGAGTCAGTATTGACTGAAGTTGCTGACATAAATGAGATATGAAGATGGAAAGAAAAGATTGTTAATAGGAAGAATTGAGCGGAGAAGAAGTAGTCTGCAGATATATTAATTAATTAAAGTGGTGTAGATGAAGCGAATGCTTCCTATTTTATTTAAAGATCTTTACGTTTGTCTTGTGGGCTGACAATCTCTATATCTTCTATCTGTTGCTCAGCGGCTTGACCCTGCACAAAAGACTTCCAGCGTATCTCAATAATTACACTGAAGCTATAACACTGTCTGCTCACTGAGAACAAAGCACAGAGTCAGGTGATTTTATACGGATCAAGAAGTTGACATCTTTCAGTTGAGATGGGAACATGCACAGATATTTCAAATGGTCTAAATTCGCCATGGAAGGAGCATTGGATCAGCATAAAGATAAACTGTTTTTATCTTCTCTGGATGTTGAGAGCGCTGACCAGGTCACATGTTACTTTAAGAGTAGTACTGTAACGTATCAATAGGTGGAGTAGACTGTGCTCCGTCTGTTTAAGGGTGAGGCGAAGATGGTGCAGCGCAAGGCCGAATTTCTGATAATACAGTAACAAAAGAACAATTCCCTGGTGGAGTTTGTGGTGTAGTTTAAAGCTGAAGCTCGTGTTTAAGTGGGAGCAAACATCTTAACCAACGAGGACGTTAACATAGTGATGATGGTAGCTGTTAAAAATATTGAGAGCTGTATAACTCTATGACCCATATTCTTCAAGAAAATGCGAGCTTTTCAAATCTTTAATTTTTTATATCATCTCTCTGTCACATTTAGTGCTCTAACATTGAACGGAAAGCTCCTGCAACCGCTGCCATCATCCCATCAGGAATTGGACCACAACTCCATGTTATAATCCGTAGGATAATACTGCCCACTTAATATGTTGGCGGGTCTTTTCCGCCCTCCTTATGCAAAACTGGCTCATCCCCGGCTGAAAAACAATTCTAACTTTAACTTCTATCCTGGAATTTGGGTGTGATAAAAAGATAAGAGCCATTTATGAATGTTTTTTGAGTGGCCAAAGAAAGAACACTATACAGCTACTTTCCATGGCAACCTAGATGTTCATGCAGTACCACCTTACCTGATAAAACAGGAGAAAGTTTGAGTGGAGTAGAGATAGGACTCTCTACATCCGCCAATCCAAATGTATTTATCCCTGACGACTTCCACGAGTCACATTGTGTTGGTCTGGCTCTTTCCCCAATGACTTATTATATCAACAAATTCCCCACAATATATCAGCCTTTACCCAAGAGAGAGTTCATGATCCTACAGACCCGGAGTTCCGCCAAGATGTGCAAAAGCTGTACGCCTGGCAAATCCTTGAGCAAAACGGCACAGGTGAAGTCAGACACTCAATGGATGTCGCCTCCCTAGTGGGAGTGAACGTTGCAATTTCAGTAGAAATATTGCAAAGAGTATCCTCAAGTTGGCACCAGTATTGTCAATTTTGTTGGTAACAAAAAACTTTTGGATGTTCATGTAATGAAAACCAGAAGTTCTTCATATTTGGAGTGTACCTACTGTGATATTTTTTAGAATACAAAAATCCGAGCTATTATAGACGCTGGCGCTCCAGTCAATAAAATCTCCACCAAGCTCATGACTAAGCTTCCGCTGAAGCCTGATGTGTAACATTGAGTAGCGTATGGAACCACGGGGGCTCAGAGCACCGTGTTGGTGGGCGCTTACAGCGCGTTATCTCTGAGGTTTTTTCATTTAGGGATTCCACTCCAGCAGTTTTTCTGCCAAATATTGAATATGACATGCTGATCATAGACACGTTCATGAAGCAATTTGGTTCAGAGGTTAACATGGCGGAAGAAATGATTAATATCCTGGGACAACAAATCATCTATCTTACCTCCAGCGGAATCCCACAGGACTAATCCACTCCAGTCAAATTAATCTTACATATAGACTTGAGGTTATTCCTGTTAGGAATTGGCATATTAAGCAAAGACCAGAGCTCTGCCCAACCAGATTTACAAAAAAACAGCATTAGGCTATGAGCTGTGAACGCCATCATTATACTTTTGGGGCATCAGGCTATATTAGGGGTGGAGCTCGAAATAGATATCCTGGAAGGCCTATAAAGTGGGATTATGGGGCCCTATCAGCAATCATGGATCAAACCCCATGTGGCTCCTGGATTAATGTTATCAGGGCATGGGGAAGTGAAAGTACTGAAAGCAAACCTAAAGATGGAGTCCATGACGGTCCAAAGGCCCCAAGTGGTGGCTTTTTTACAATTGACTCCTATTGATGAGGTTCATCATATTCACAATTTCAGGTCTTGGGAGGACCTTTGCCTACTTATACAAACCTCATTTGGTGTATTAACAGTGGTTCCATAGGAAGCTCTGATTGGGCTGTTGGAGGAACAGAAGAATATGGTGTGGCTCTGTTTGAAAAATACCAAGAAAATTTTGCATCCACCAACCACAATTTGGGATGTGCTCATAGAGTTGTGCATTAGGTAGATACAGCTTATCATCCTCCAATTTGGTCACAGCCTATTTGGAGGTTGAAGGCTATGGAGGGAGTTGTCCTAAAGAATTAGATAAATTGATCGAGCAGGAGATGTTAGAGCTATCCAAGAGTCATGGACATCGCCAGTGCTAATTGTTAAGAAAAAAGATGGCACAAACCAAAAGGTAATTAGCCGCAAGAAGCTCAATAGCATCACAAAGAAAGATTTCTATCCTCTCACACAGATTGATGATGCTTTAGATAGGCTGGGAGGAGTTAACTATTTCTTGGCCATGAACTTGATATCAGGGTTTTGGCAGAACGAATTACCAGTGGCGGAATTCGGAAATGCGCTATATATACCTTGAAGGGGTTGTTCCAACACATGCATATGCCTCAAGGTTATGTAACGCCCCAGTTACGTTCCAGCGTGCTATTGATATGATCTTGGGTGACATGAAGCTGTCCTGCGCTCTAGTCTACCTCGATGAATTCAACATGTTGTTGCAGATGTTCACAGAGCATCTTGGCCACTTAGAACAAGTGTTCCACCAACCTGCTGACGCTAACACCAAGATCAAGCCTTAAAAGTGCTAATTTTCAAGGAGCAATTTGAATATCTTGGATTTGTGGTAGACTAAAAAGGAATTAAACTGCATACGTGAAGGTGGAAGCTATATGTAAGATGACTGGCCTGGCAATAAGCGAGATATCCAGTTGTTTTTGGGGATAGTTGGTACTACCAGCAGTTTATTCTTAAATTCAGCTGTATTGGGGAACCGCTCTTAGCGTTATTAAAGAAAAATGCCACCTTTGACTGGTCTGAATGATGTCAGAATACTTTTGATGTCTTCTGACCACATTGGTCAGCGCGCCCATTAGCAATACCTTAATTTCAATAAAGAATTTGTTTTAAAAAAGATGCTTCTCTTTCCGCCATAGGGGCAGTATTATCCCAAAAGAATGATGACGTTGTGGAGCACCCTGTTGCGTTTTGTAGCCGAAGCTTGAATTCCCATGAACATAATTACAATGAGACTGAGTGGAGCTACTTAGCGGTGATATATGCGTATAAACAATTCTTGGTATACCCCAAGGGTGAGTTTAGAGTGGTATTAGATAATTCATCCTTGAGTTGGCTGCAGAATCTTTGGGAACCTGAAGGATGGCTCATGCAATGGGCATTAAAGCTCCAAGCGTATGACTTCAAAACGTACACCACTATGGGAGAAACATCAGAATGCAGACTGTTTCTTACGTTTACCAATAGTCTCCATTATGATGGATTTGACTAATATCATGTATGAGAAGATGATTGTAGACAAAAATCAAAATGAGCCGCTACACGTTACAAATGCACTATATGGGCTTCAACATGACATCTTTTTTGCGCAATGGGGAATTATATAAGAAAATTGGAGAAATAATGCTGGTTTCCCAAAACCTTCCGCTAGGCCAGCAATTATTGTGGATGCTCATAAGGCGGAGGGTCATGGAGGGTTGCAGAAAACGTTGCAGTTCTTGCGACCCAACTAATACCGGGAAAGCATGCATTAAGACGTGCTTGAGACAGTTGCTTGTTGTCACCAGTGCCAAGTGGAAAACCTTTCCACAAGAAGACCATTTACCAGCTGGTTAAGCTTCGTTATTCATGTCATACTGTTTCCCTTGAAGTGTTGGGGCCTCTGCCAACTGGCGCAAACCATTCTAAGTATATTTTAGTAGCCATCAATCACTTGACAAGATGGGTTGAAGCAAGTGCGATCAATGGGTTAGGGGCTGACACTGCCACCAAGTTTATAATAGAGTGTGTCATACAGCAACATGTCTGTCTGCAATTTATCCTCACGGACAAAGGAACCAATCACATTACATTTCATATCCATGTTGAATGAACTAATGGCAATCTGCGGGGTCTTAACTACACCCTATCACTCTGAATCTAATGGAATGGTGGAACAGGTTAATGGAACATTGGTAAAAATACTCTGTAAACTTGTAAAGGATTGTCTTTATGAGTGGAGTACCCTCCTATCCACCGCCTAATTTGCTTTTAATATCAGCGACCACTTGTTGACAGACAAAATTCTTTATTTATTGCTTTATGGTAGACATCCAGCTTTACCTGCATTGCTTTACTCCTTTGTGGAGGGTACTGGCAGAATAGAACTGTAGCATTATTATGTCAGCTTAACAGAAACGCTGAAAAACTCCAAATTGAAGCTTATTCAAACAGTTTATCTAAGAAGATTTTTGATCAGGCGGCTGACCAAAGTAGATGTAGCGGAATCCCACAGTTTGCTTTAAGAGATCATGTATTGGTTTAAGATCAACATGGATTTTGATGGAACAACAATCTCTCTAACATATGGACTAGATCATTTGAGATAAATTTGAAGACTGATATTAGATGCCTACACCATTAATGAACCAGCTGGTGGTCAGATTATCAAACTGAGTACAAGCGAAGTTCCTTTGGGCATATAAGCAATAGGAGAATATCAACCATTAAAAGGGGTGATGTTGAGAAATTAGTATGATTAGGCAATAAGCCATATATGGAGGATCATATTTTATGAGTCAAGGTGAGCTTCAAGCTTTAGGTTGCAGATTATGTTGATGTGAAGCAAATAAATTAAAATGTTAATATTTTGGCAAATTAAGAGAATGTCACTAAAGCTTATTTGATGATAAAAAGCCTGGAGATTGTAGGGGATAGTGAGTACTATGCTGATAGTTGAAACTGACCAAGGACATTAAATATAAATAACTGAATGAGAGAATGAAAAAGGAGGTGTTTTTGAAGTGAAAAGTGGAGGAAAGTTAGCAGAAGAAGTCTGCGTTTTTATATATAAAAAACTTATGTCTGTTGAAGCAATAGCTTCATATTTTATATACCATTAAAATTTACCAAGGATCGATCTTTCTATTGATTTTCTCATTTTTGGTCATTCTTAGCTTGAAATTTAGTAAAATAAGCTCCACTAATTGTCGCTTAATTCAAGTTTCCTATGTCAAAGTTCTTGATGCCCACTGCCCCCACGTGGGGCAGTGGTGCACCACCTCCTAATGTTTTTCAGCCATTGCTGAAACGTTCTCAGGCTGGATCAGCTAGCCCTCCAAACTCTTCAGCATGCTATGTACTGCCTAAGGTCTTAGCCTTACATATCGCCTGAACCCATGTGGCCATGATGCCCCTTGTGCTCCCCAAGAGCAACGTTCAATACAGCCTTTGGGTTGAATATGGCAAAATGTTCCCCTATTCAGATAAAGCAGATATCAAATTAGCTTTGCTGTTATACAGCCTGCAGGCTTCATTGACTTCCGCCCCTTCAAGAGTATTTTGATCTTGGCTTCTCAGGTGAAGCTGATGCTGCAGTAGCAGCTACCTTCCCCCTGGTGTTCCAGGGCACCCCCTCCCAACTACTAATACCTGGTTGCCCATTGATACCACTTTTGTGGTTCAGTTCACAGGCCTCCCTACGTACCCACCACCCATAGTTTTAGTTCAAATAACTATCGCTGGATTATCAGAAATATGGTTATAATCCCATGGTACAATTAGTGGTTCCCAATGGAGCCACTCACCTAGCAGGCCCCCATGCCTTACAACTATTAATCCAGTATCAATGGAAATAGCCCCCTCAATCCCCCCTCACACCATTATCCCCTCTTCCCAACCATCCCTTTGGGCTTGAGTGGATGGAGGGCGCACCATTTGCCCTACCTGTTTCAAACAGGACCATTTAAAACAACGCTGCCCTTTATCAACAAGAGCTGTGGCATCCACACCCAACTCTATGCGCAATGACCTATAGCTGATACAATAGCATTTTTTGAATGGGGAACTATCCTCCCCCCTCTCCCCAAGTGGTATCCACAACAACCACTGAACCAACAAAACACAAATTACCTTGATGAAACTCTTCTCCTGAACCCACCAATCAGGAGCCAGAATGGACTAAAGTAAGTTCTAAACCAACCTCCCAGTCAAATGCAAACAGATAGCCTATATGCAAATAACCCAATCAGATTCAAACAAAATCCATGGGATTATTTTATTGCCTTTGAGAAATTGGACGAGTTTATCACTGAATCTGAATGGGCTGGGCCCCCTCCATTTGAAATTTACCTCAATACTGATATGCGGCCCAATTCACAAAGCGCCTTTATGTGCCTCACCCAGATGCCACCCCATTCAAAAGTGATCACCAACTAGTTGAAGAGGCAGTTGCCTCCCCAAATGTCGCCCAACCCATAAAGCCTTTTCAAAATCAGTTGTTGTACTGGCTATGGGCCTGCTTCCTCCTATTCTACCTAGTACCATGCTTCCAAAACAGAAAAACCATCTCTGATACTCTCAGGCTGCAAATTCAGAAGGATAAAAAGTTGCAGCAGTCACAAAGTTTGTCACAAAAACCCACATTACCCACAACAACCTTGCAACCATCACCACCCTATTTAAAGTACGCCTTGAGGCGGAAAAAGCACTTGTAGACTAAATTTCCACCCTCCTCATCGCATACAATAAGTTGCAGCACTCATTTGTAATCTTGACCGTATTTTCATGATGCGCCCACACCATTTACATACTTTGTGCTGCTATATATCCAAATAGATGAGGAAGAAGCGCTACAATTCCCATTCAACAACTGCCATGGATGGATAGTGGTTTCTGCTTCTGACTTGGTTGGTGTGTTTTGTTTGAATTTCATGTTGGTTCAAGCGGATCCATCCATCTCTTTTTGACTTTAAGTTATTTTAATTTTTTAATTTTAGCTCGTTCAAGTATTGGTAATGTCTGTCCCCTGGTCGGCTTACCTTGGTTAAATAAAATATTATTTACCTAAGGATTGGTAATATTTATGTCATCTGTCTTTTGCTCAGAGGTGTTATACCTGTGTAACCAGTGTAGCAGATCTAATCAATACCCCAAAAGTTTACAATAGATAAATAAATTGCACAGTGATTTTTTAAGATATAGTGTAAAACATAAACTATGATGCCATCTATAAAGATATGGACTGCAAAATTTAGATGTATATAACCCTGAAAGATATTAATGTTTGATATAATCAATTATAATACCTAAATAAGCTTTTAAATGCTGATAAACTTAATTTGGAAGCATAATAATACAACATGTTTACTAATTTTTATAAATAAATTATATCGTGTCATAATTGATTAATTAGGTACATCTCCTAGGATCTTAAGGATAGGTTTGAAAGCTTTAAATTATTATGAATCAGACTAAGTTCCCTTTAAAAACTTGAAAAGTATAAAGCTTACAAAATGTCATCTTTCCTAATTCATATATGTGTAATGATTCTACTAAGGCTTCTATAAAAAGGTCTATGGATTTATTGTCTTGGTTTAAGAAAAAATAAAAAAATATCTCAACGACAGAAACTAATTATTATAGATTATTTAACTTGATGAAAAGTTCATTTTTTATTTAGTTATAAAAATTTTAAATTTTAAATTTTAAATTTATTGTGGGGAAGGCCAACCATGGGACGGACACTTCTGAATATGACTCAGGATAGATAAACTTAGTACCGGGGGAGGCACCCCAGAGAAGTGATGCTACCTCTTGTTGCCAGTGGGAACGCCACTTATGGGGAGGGGGAGGGAACGTGCGAAGGGGCCGTAGCCACTATTGAGCACATGTGGAGGAAGGGGTCTGATTTGATGAACCAGACTGAGAACCAGGAGGAGACCAGCTGTCGGCAACGTGGTGGGAGGTATCTAAATATCCATGCTTGAAAGTGGTCCACCAAATGAGACCAGAATCTGTGGATAGTTTCTGGGAGGGTGGGGGTGGAGCCTGAGATGGCATCTAAGACAATCGTGTGGATGGTCCACATGGCGATTGCAACCACCAGAGCATGGAGGGAGGGTGGAAGGGAGGAGGCCATTGATAGAGCAAACATATCTCTTGACAGACTGAAGGGATGCGTTTGATCCTGGCCCAGAAGACGTTGAACTTCGCGCCATATCACTTTAGAGGTGGGGCACTTCTCCAGGCGGTGGAACAGCGTTCCATACTGGCCGCACATGGCACAGTATGAGTGTAAAGCGTTAGAGCGCTCAGCTGTATGATACACCCACCTCAGACAGCGCCACACATGGGAGCGGACTTGAGGCTGCAACAGAGGGTGATGTACATATTTCCAGATTGTTTTTTGGGTCTCAATGAAATAAGGGATGTCCATCATGTCCAGGTAGTCCACCCTGGATAGGACATGGGGCCGAATGGGGATCACGCCATCATGGATGGGTAGCCCCTGTACCTCTTGTGTGAACTGAGGAGAGGGGCAGCCTCTTTGGGTTGTATGTCCGCTAATACGAATTCTCCATTCTGCGCTCCAATTGGAGAGTATGATTCGTTTGTAGTGGGTTTTTGTCCCGTGAGGACCTGTGGCCGATGTGTGTGATGCGAGGTATTTCATCAGGGAGTGAGGGTTCGATGAGATTGTTGAGGCCCAAGGCTCAGGAGAAGTTGGAGCGGGATGCGCGGGATCAGTGTTGGGATGGGAGTGTAGGAGCGGTGATGGCTGCGATCCAGGTGCCCAGGATCTTGGCAGCTTGGGCTTTGAAGTCAAGCAGGCCCATGCCACCATGATGATGAGGGCCAAACATGACCTCTAGCCGCACTGGTGGAGGGCGGCCTGACTAAAGCCATCATTGCAGCAAGGCATACAAGGATTTGAAGAAGCTTGGGGAGAAGGGGATGGCGTGGGCTCCAAACCAGACTTTGGATAGGAGCATAGAGTTGGCTAAAACAACCCTGCCAGTAAGGGAAATAAGGTGGGCTCTGAGAGAGGCGATTCGCTTCATCACGTTGTCAAGAATATGGCACTCCATTACTGCTGACGCGTATCTGCCTGCCTCCATCCACACACCCAGATGGCGCACCGGTCCTGTGGTAGGACGTGGCACGAAGGGGAGCACCAGTGGGGCGGTGTGTGTTGAGTTAGTAAGGCGTGGATGTGGGCGAGCAGATGGTCTGGGTTGGGAACTAATTGCTGGGGCCCAGCAGCTCTGAAACTGACCAAGGAGGATGATTTTGGTTTTGGAGGCGTTCAGTGCCGCGTTGCTTACCCGGGAATATTCCTGGATGAGAGCTTCAAGCACGCGTGCATCTTGATTACTAGACACCCCAACCACACAATCATCTGCGAATGCCAATATCTTGACTGGGGCTTCGCCTGGCACATGGACTCCAGTGAGATGGGCATTCACATTTCGCAGTAGTGGTTCAAGGCTGAAGTTGTATAAGAGTGGGCTGAGGGGGTCCCCTTGTCGTAAGCCCCTTTGAGGGCGGACTACTTCTGTGAGGAAGCCAGGGCCACGCACTGCCATTGTTGCAGATTCTGTGAGCAGCATCACCCAGTTGATGAAGCGAGGGGTTAGGCGGAATTGATGGAGGCAGACCTTTAGGTATTCCCAGTTTACTCTATCATAGGCCTTTTGTTGGTCCAAGAATACAAGTGCCCCAGAGGCTGTGGATTGACATACATTAGCCACAGAGTGCACGTTATCCCAAATCGACCTTCTGGGTATGAAACTGAATTGTTCTGGGGAGATGGTGGCAGATGTTACAGTCCCTAATCGGTTAGCCATAATTTTTGTAAAAATTTTGGTTTCTGTGTTTGTTAGAGAAATGTTGCGCCAGTTGGCTAAGTCAAGCTTATCCCCTTTCTTGAAGAGTGTGACAGTAAAGGCCTCATGTCCTCCTGGTAGGAGGCGCGTTTCCAACAGGCTTTGGTTAAGTGAGGCAAGCAGAAGTGGGGATATATATTTGAAATTTTTTATAGAACTCATATGGAATGCCATCTGGGCCTGGGCATTTTTGGTTTGGCGCACCACAAATGGCTGTCCATAATTCGTTCGGAGTAATTAAATTCATTATTTCTGGGTATCAGAAAATGGTGCAGATATGAGCTTGATCGAGAAATTCTGCCACTTTGGCTGGCTGAATTGGTTTGGCTCGGTACAACTCAAAGTAATATTTTTGCATTTCTATTGCCACTTCAGCCGGTGTATTTGCAATAGAATTATCCGATCTTTGCGCCTGTGTGCAGGCCACGCTCTGGCGTGGTGCGAAAATTTTTCTAAAGAGATATGCAGTGCACTTGTCGCCTTTTGTGATGCGTGTGGCCCTTTATTGAACACAAACCTGATGTTTGTGTTGCCTTTCAAGAGCGTTGAGGTGGGCGGCTGCCTCCGCCCACTTCTGGCCCCATGCAGGGCTGTATCCTGTAGCTGAAATGTTGGACTCCAAGTGTGCCAATTCTGCCAGAGCGTGCGAGATAACTGTCGATGTGGCTTGTGAGCATCTGGAGGAGAGATGGCGAGAGTGGCGGATGGTGTCCTCTTTGAAAGTTGCCCATGTGGAAATGGGGTCCGCGCAAAATGGTGCTACAACCTTTTTTGCCAAAGTTGCCTCTTCCACCCACATGAAAACCTGGCGACGCGAGCTCAGGGGGGCGGATTTTGCACCAATGTGGGGCCTTAGCAACTGTGACAGGTAGGTGGTAGGTTATTGAGACCAGTTGGTGGTCGGAGAATTCCATTTTTGTTGTTTTAAAGTGGGAGATTTGGGGTTTTAATTTCGCTGGTGTTAGAATAAGGTCAATGCGGGTCATGGACCTTAATTGGCCATTGTGGACGTGGGGACGCATCATGTTTTTGAGCAGCGGGGCATGTCGCGGCAGTGCATCCATTAACCCAAGGGTGGCCTTTAAAACGTGTAGTTCTATGTGACCCCGTGGGGCGTGGGGTGAGGGAGGCCACCAGTCCATTGGTGAGGTTAGCCAACAGTTCATGTCGCCAACTAGGAAAGAATCAGGGGGTAGCGGGAGGGATTTGACTGATGAGAAAAATTCCTAAACGCTCGTGTGCACCGTTTGGGGCATAGATGTTGATGATTGCATGCACTACGTCAGCCCACGAGAAGGTGACAATGAGCACTTGGCCATTTAGGAATGTTTCTGAGGATACGAATTTAAAAAAATTATTTTTCTGAATTAGCACCCCACAGTGCTTCAACCAAAAGGATAGGGATGGGAGGAGCATTGTTTTCCAACCTTCCTTGGAACCTCGTGGACAGTGGGACTCCTGGATGGCCAGGATATCCACAGGTAAATTGTGTTGTAAAAAACTCAGTTTCCTAGCCCAGGATGGGGAGGCCTTGAATCCAGTGATATTCAATGTCCCTAAAGTGAAGGTTTCCCCTTTGCACCTTAGGTGCGAGGGGGTGGGCCCCCAGGCCCACCAGCCTCTTCTAGGTCCCCACGGGCTTTAACAGCAGCGCGGGTGTTAGCAGCAACGCTATCAGAGTTTTTGTTGATTTTTGCAGAAAGAGTCGCATTGGCTTTGGCCTTTGCTTTTTTTTCCCAACGTTGTATGAATTTTTTGTGGTGCGGATGAGTTCGGTGCACCGTTAAGCAGGTCAAAAATTTTTTTTCAGTTGGGATAGGTCCCAAGTCAGTTTTGACTGGAGCTTGGGTGCAACAATTGGGTGAGATCAAGTCTCCCATCGGATCCTCAGATTGAGTGGCCTGCTCAGCATGGGCTTCCCAATCGATTGGTTGATGGATTCCCAAGTTGCTTCTGCCGCGAAGGTTTCCATGTCCTCCTGGCGTTGTGAGTGTGAGATAGCAGTGGTGGCCTTGGCCATTTCCTTGGCCGCGGCCCTATGGGCCTGCTTGGCCTTCTTCTGTTCTTGCAGGGAGATAGGCTTTACCAATAGGTAGCAGCCTTGTGGTCCCCACGGGAAAGCCTCCTTGGTGCTTGCGGTTGGTTCATAGTGCACCTCTCCGTTGGCCATGGCCGCTGAGGGGTGCTCTTGGAATGTGATGCCCCCCTTTATGGGGCATGCATGCGCCTAATGGCCAAACGCGTCACAGTGGGTGCAAAAGGGGGGCGCGCTGTCCACGGTCACCCAGAATGGGTGGGTGGTATGCCCTGCAATATCAATAAAAGTGGAGTGTGGGATCTGGGTTAGATCCTTTGCAATCTCCTCAGTTTGGATCAGAACTGCGATGGCTTTGCCGGTGCACAGGTGTGGCATCAGTGTGAAGTGTTGCATTTTGAAAGATTGTTTTTCGCCATAAACGGCGAGACCATCTTTCAGGTGTTGTTCCAAAATGTCATGTTTTACTGTAGTAGGCAAAAAGTCAAACGTGAGGAAAATTTGGTTTGATTTTGTCCATCTGGTGCGTTTGGTTTCGAAAACCCATTGCCCTTCAGGGAGGTTGACCACTATGCACTCCGCTGTAGCCTCATCTGCTGCTTTTTTGCTTTTGAAACCTAGGTCCAGCCAACCGCGTGACATGGAGTGAGGTGCAACATACACCGCGGTCAGGAATATTTGTGTACATTTTCACAAAATTTATCCATAAGGCCATTTTTTGGATGTCCAGATACACGTGGACTCTGAATTCCACTGATGAAAGTGGTTGGGAGTGTGGCGTGTTGATGTACTGGTAACATCATGCTTGCCATGCGAGTATCTCTGGGGAAATCGTGACCGCCAGTTTTTAAAGATTTTGTCTATTCCGCTGGATTCTCCAGGGCATTTTCAAACGTTGGAGGCCGCGGGCCTTCCACCTGCTCCTCTTATCTTGCTCGCTAACTGCTCCCTGACATGGGCGCAGACTAATCTCCTCTGTGAGATTATCAAACTAGATTCAGTCTTGAATTGAATAGGTTGCAAAAGTGATTGCAACGAGAAAGAAAAGCTTTTTAGTTAAAAAATTCTTGGCTTAAATAAAAGTAAGAAAGTTTAATGTGGAGATATAACTGTTGAGGAATTTTTACACTCAGATTGTCCTTGAAAATTGTGAGGAACCATTTAAAAATTAGTTCATAATTTAGATCTACTCTTTTAAGCTGTGATGGTAAAGTGCTACCTTATCAAATTTAACTATGATCATGGACATGAAAATTTCTTTATTTTTATATATCAATGTCTAAAGAAGTTTTTATTAAAAGCTTTTGATACACAATTTGCATACATGCATCTAGAAAATTCAAATAATATAATAGGTGTTTTAAACATTTAAGAAAGAATTTGAGATGTATGTTCTCATATTTTAAAACCTACAAGTGAAGTAAATTATGGTATCTAAGCTTGCTTAACTCTACCTTGTAGCTTATTAAAGGTATATATATATATCTTATCAAAGCATTTTTATTGGTAACTTTTATTATAATTTTATAGTTAGTAATATATAGTAAAATCATCCTAACTAAGCATTTTCTTTGATACTTTGCTTGAGCAGGGTTAATTTTTCATGCACTATTAGCTCCAAACCTGAGGGGGTCATATCAATGTTTATATAATTACGCCTTGTGTCCCAAGAGACTGAGGTGAGGGAAGAGGAGGGAGGATTTATTGAGAAAATGGTGGGGTTTGGCGCAATAAAGATGCGTTGCAGTAAATACTGAGCGGATAAGGGTTGGCAACAAGTTAGAGACCTTCAAAGACATCCTAAAATGTACCTGAAAGTGGGTGTTCATGTGAAATAGGGCTCATACCTGCAAGTCAAAGGATGAGTGAAAGCAAGAAAAATGAATAGTACTGAGGACAATGGTATATGCAAGAATTCAGAGGAGTCAGGGGCAGCCAGACAGGGTATGCTCAAAAAACAGGTTCTGAACAGGATGTTCAGCCTAAGAATGAGCTTGGAGGAGTGTGCAGACATTTTGGTCTGAATGCAATGACATCTGTAAATCGAAAAAGTAATGGAGATGGAATTTAATCGGATCAAAACAATGAAGCAGCTTTAGTGCTTGAAGTAGTTTTAGTTTTCTCATGTCCTATATGTCAGAAAATCGCTTTTTCAGTAACAGTGGGCTCGCTGGTCGTCAGGACAACCAGTAGGAAGAATGGCCAATTCTTGCCATTTTGCCTTAGGCGTCAGGGCCAGCAGCACCAACTGCCCCCTTGGCGTGTTACCTGAAACATATGGGGAACACCAGCCTAAACCACAGCCCATAAGAATAAACATAAACTTAAATCAAAAGGGAGTTTAGGCAAAGGGAGAAACTTATTGAGAGGGAAGCACCAGTTGTTTATATGTACAAAAGAGCTACTGCACCTATTGCCAACCTATTGGCTCATTGCTGGTTCTTCCAGCCAACCACTCTCTTCTCACTGCGCTTCTCACTTCTCTGGTGTTGACCCTCTAACCCAGTCATTCCCAATTTCCAAATATTAGTTTCAGCTCATCCTTAGCCTTAAGTTGGTGGTGAGCCATATATTTATCTAATATAATATATTATTGAATTGGATTTGGCTTAGTAAGTATGCGCTGGAAACATCCTTGAATGCTTAGTAACTTGGAATAACTCAGCTTATCACTGACAACTTGTTTTGACTTGTCATAGTTGATTGTTTAGGGAATCGCCTTTCTAAGGCAATAGTTGATTATTATGTATATGAGGCGCTTGAAACAACCTTGGCCGCCTTGAACTTGGGATTTTTAGTTTCCACCAATATTACTTTAATATAAATGGATCATCCTCAGATACTAGTTGCTGATGATCTGTATACCAATTTGGTGCCATCAATTGGCCCCAAACAACCTAACTTCCAATCTCGGATGGTTACTTGGATTTGACTCAACCCAAATGAGGAGCAACTACCTATCAATTACTTATATAACCATGAAATTCAGTCTTTGAGCCTTTCCGCTGGGATTGGTTATTTCATACCAAATAACAACTAATCAATGAGGATACATCTGTTTAATTTTCTGACACTGTATGAACATTGGAGTACCCTATAAGGTGTTGGAAACCTTTGCTGACATAATGGGCTTGTACGTTCTTCAAGAGCGATTTGATTTTGATTCCCACAAAATCAGGAAGGAGTTAAAGAAGGCGTAAGCTGATGGTAGGTCTGACATGAGGGTTGAGCCAAGTTGTGACAGCCTGTCCATTATGCACAATTGCGCGCCAACATGAGCTAAGTCAGGGCCATCCCTAATATATGGGAAGAAGAGTTATACCCATGCGCCTAGTTATCTCAGGGCGATTAAGGTTTTGCTTTTGACATGTGGAGTGGAGAGTTTCAGGAAATAGCCTGTGTTATTCGTGAGCCATAAACTTAAGAGGGAAGAAATTCTATGGAGATACCTAAAGATGTTTACACAGAGTAAGGAGGGCAGGCGCTCATTGGAAAAAGGTGTTTCACACCAATAGATAACTGGGCGTAGGAACTAAAGGTAGATTGTTGTGGCATGGGGAAGGGTATCATGAAGCTCAAACTTCGCTTAATTGTGGGGTCAAGCAATAATAGACCGTGCTGTTGATGGATTGTTTGAGCCCTCAGATAAAACAATAGAGGATAACATTGAGCTGTGTAACGCATCTGAGAATGGACAGATCTGCGTGAGTAACAGATTTTGAATAGTAGAAACACGTTTGCCAACAGGGTCCAAATTTTATGAAGTTATGTTCATCTGGTTTCAGCAGGTCTGGAGTACAGCATTCAGTCCCAAGTACTCATTTTACTTGAGTGCATTCCTAGGTAGTTGGTCAGAAATTTGGGATATTGAGGGTTCTGCGCATTAATTCAAGACCAAATGGCAAGAGAGAGGGGGTCCAGCCTGTATTATCATAGTCTTAGAAGTATTGATTTTGCCTATGGACTCCTTGAGTTACCTCTCAAGGATCACAGCAGCGATGGTGATGTCCTCATGACATCCAAACGCAATGCCATTATCATCCACGAATGGTATGGTTGGCTGGGACCATACATATGTATGAGTCACCATCAGCTTATGTTGCAAGGAGCCAAGAGGAGTCGAGGGTGATGTTAAAAAGGATCAGATTTAAAGGTTCCGTTTGCTGGAAAATTTGCCCAATTGGTATAGCCACTGTAAAGCCCATTTATGCCATGACTCTGGTGTGGAGTTGGTCATATTGTGGCAAAACCCAGCGCCAGGCTACAAGGTGGACGTGGAATCAGGATAAATAAGCATCTATGTAATTCCATTAAACCAATTTGTACGTCATCTCAATTTCTAGAAGATCCATGAAGCCATCCATACTTTGTGAGTTATTAATCATCGTTGCATGGAGAACATTATAAACATCTCATAGCTACCTCGCCTAGAATAAAACCATGATGGGACGATGAGGTAGATTGATACTCATGAAGTAATGCGGTTGTCCATAAGCTTTGTGATTAGCTTGTGGCTCACATTGAGTAGGGATATGGAGCGCTAATTGATCAGGTTCCCACAGTTTAATTTTTTAATGAATAAGGGCTTGTTATTTCTTTTGAGTCAGGGAGAACCTTGCCAAAGCACTGAGTGCCTTAAAGAGGTTGCAGAGGATTTCGGTTATCACCACTGGTTTAGATGCTATACTTAAAAAATGTATGCCATCAGGAGATCGGCTTTAAGCCAGAGAGATTGAAGGAGGATCTCCATAACCTCTTGATAGATGACTGGGGCCAGAAGAGCTTCGTCAGCCTGTGTGCAATTGGGCGGTAAAGGCGCCTGACAAAGGTTGTCCTGGATGTCTGACAGATTTACCTGGTCAGTATAAAAAAAGGTTGGAGTAGATGCAGTGTAGATCCTGTTTGATTGCTTCCTTAATCACTATTGTAATAATGATAATATTTAGTGAATTGATCTTCTGCTCTTATTTGGGCTTTATTACTTTGATTGAAGAAATGGGCGTGGCAGCCCCATCAGAATAGTAGTTTAACAACGTAAGATTAGCTGCCTGTGTAAGTCTGAGGGAGAAGCCCCTGCAGCTAAGTCAGGAGGTATTCCCATTATAAACAAAAAGGTAAGGAAGCCAGTGGCTGTCCCTCGAATCACCCTGGGCTAGTTAGACCATGTGGTAGATGAAAGGTTTTGATGGCGATCACTTAAAGATCTCATCGTTTTCTCTCCATTTCAACCGCCCATGAGCTGGTACAGAGAATCCAGGATGTGTGCGAGGATTTGGCGGCAGCCAGGGGACTCCAACAGCAGAGGGTTGGCAGCGATTCTCCCCCTCCAAAAGTTGTATCCAGTGGTTCAAGTTCTGCCATTAAAATTAAATAATCTACCAAAAAATCAAAAAATAGTTTTGGGTGTTAAATTCCCATCCACAATGTCTCTTTGTCTCCGTTAATTGTGGGGGCCATCTCTAAAAACAGATGCAAAAAACCATTCTGACTCAATGAGCCCAGACATATGTGGCCTGGTCATAGGCGCCACCAGTTGGCCACTGAAAGAAGTGATGCCGATCTGCTAAGCAAAATCGCGTCAGTAGGGTAAAGTTGGTGGCAAATTTGAGCGTAAATTGGCTGTACAGGCCAGGATCAATCTGGTTTATAAGAGATTCAGGATGCTGATCTGGGATAATCAAAGTGCAAGAGTTATTTCTGATAGGAAATGCATTACTCAGTTACCCAATTTAATTTTGTAAGCTTATAAGGCAGTGGACCCTGACAGGTTCTGCTGTCGCTCCATTTTTCCTTATATGACATTTTGGTTTACAAAAAATATTATAAGAAATCCAAATTTATTTGTGAGTTTGTGAGATCTACGAGAAATTTAGTAGCAACAATATAAAATTTTGGAACTTCCTGAATAGTCCTTGCAGCTGCCCTCTGCATTTTCATCCATCAATATGGATGGCTGTACCTGAGTATTCTGGCTGAGGTTCTATATGTTCATTCAACTAAATTTCCAGACCAGACTTATTATCAGCACGCTCCATGATACAATGGAGCGACTCCATTTTTGTTTCTTCTTCATCCTTTG
Source organism: Massospora cicadina (assembly GCA_022478985.1). NCBI lineage: Eukaryota > Fungi > Entomophthoromycota > Entomophthoromycetes > Entomophthorales > Entomophthoraceae > Massospora > Massospora cicadina. Next base: position 142,299 of record JAKSZP010002792.1, on the reverse strand, counting down.
TTGTACAAGGGTTTGATGTGTGGGTTGGTGTCACGAACAAAAATTGTTTTATTGCTCATAGTTTTCCTCCAAAGTTTGGAAGTGCCTACTTACCCGCCAGCAATATGGGTTCTTTCTGTCCCATGGGTGGAAGAGTTGGGTCCTTATTGTTTACCCCCCCCCCCCCCCCCCCCCCCCCCCCCCCCCCCCCCCCCCCCCCCCCGAGGCCAGTACGGACGAGTTGCAAGTGTGGGGATGTTGTTCAATCCTGCAGTCTCGTCCCCACCTCCCTTGAATCACAGTTATGTGCTCAGGTGGGAGGATTAAGGAATGCAATCCGGATGCCCTAAAGGAGCTTTTGATTGTGCATCTGCTGGTGCCCCAATTGACATAATTGATGAAACAAAGTTTGGATGCATTCAGATGGTGGATATCATGACGTCTTATCCTAAAGATGGTATGGGGGATGGTTCAGCGATTATTCCTTCCCTTCTAGGTGCATCTCAATTTTTGGCTAAAAGATTAGATCCTGGTTACTTTCTGTTACCATTAAGATTCAGTTGGATGCTCACATCGTCTCCATTGATCTTCAATTGGAAATAGAACTGGTGTAAAATTTATTGAGTATGTAGGTCAGTTAAGGAGTTGTATCTCAATTTGAATGTAGATTCCTTTGTTTAAATGTGTCATCATCTTATATGACCTGTTACCTGGTCAGACATCACATGCCATTCTTAGTAAATGGGTTTTACTTCAGTGATTGATTTAACGTTGTGAAGGATTTTTTGATTCCTGTTATTCTTGGGTTGGTTGTGGAGGCAGCAACAGTCTTGTATCACTTTGGAGTTTAACCTTTTTTTTAATCATGAATCCCCATGTGAGGGTCGAAATCTCGTTGAGGAATACCTTTTCTCCTGTGGGAAGTTGAGTCGTTTGTGCCAACTCCTTTCCCTGCGGCTTTGATGGCAGATTTTCCCACTTGCTGAGCCCAGTACAGAGACATCTTTGATATGTAAAAGGCCAACCATCTTCTCACAAACTCTGAGTATGATTTGTCCTTCCATCAGACTATTGATTTTATCAACACTAATTGTCCTCTGTATACTAATCTGAGCAGGTGGACAAGGCCCAGCAGGTGTGGTTGAATGATAAGCTTGTGAAAGGATGAGTATTTGAAAAAACCTTGCTATTGTGTCTACCATAATTTTTGCCCAGAAGTCCAACGGGACGCTGTAAACCCTGCGTAAACTGTAGGCATCTATTTAACATAGTTGTTAACAATCACTATCATCTTACCCTAGAGCAGACGATATCCTAAGTGATTGCAAAATCCCAGATGTTTTTAAAGCTCAATCTTGTAAATGCATTCAACCAGATCTTGGTGGCAGAAGGTCAGGAGTGTCTTACACCAGTTTGTACCAGGAGAGGGATCATATATTTACACGTAACTCCTTTCAGCTTGAAAAATGCTTCGGCCACATTCTAACAGAAGACCAATTATGTACTCAGCGATCTTCAGTTTGACTGTGTTGTACCATATTTATAATACCCTTGTGTATTCACTCACTACTGAGAAGCATAAAAAAGACCTGTAGGCGGTATTAACTGCAATACACAATGCAACCTTTATGTAAAAACCTCTAAGTGCCAGTTTTTCATGGTTGATGTTACTTTTTTGGTAACTTGCTTCTGAAGGACGTTAATACAATTCCCCCAGAAAGCTTGAGGCCATCTCACGTGACCCACCGCCATCACCCAGAAGCAGTTGCGGAGCTTCTTGGACACCATCATTTTTATAAAATTCCCCTGAACTCTCACAGCTGTATGTGCCGCTGCATCCCTTGATACGGAAAAATGTTCCAATCTGATGGATGGAGGAATGCCAACAGGCGTTTCACGCCATTAAGGAGGTTTTTGTGGCACCCCCATTATCTAACACACTGATCTCACTAAGCCTTTTCATTCTAGCGTGTGATGCATCATTGGCCACAATAGTGGCGGTGTTGCTTCAAGAGCAGGATGGGTTGGAGCATCTAGTTGCCTTTTTTCCTGCAAGTTCGCTTCATTTGAACAGTCCTGGGCCATCTATTATAAGGTGTTGGCCGCTGTGGGCTGGTCACTAACTCATCGGCAGTACCTTATTCAGGGTGCGCAATATGAGGTGAAAATGTTAAAGGATAATTATACCCTCAAGTATGTCTGAAAACCGTAGAAAGTGGTGCATCTCCAGGCCTAGATATACCACTACCTCTAAAGTTTTAATTTAAGTATGATTATGTCAATGGGTCCTTTAATGTCCTCTCTGACTTGCTGGGCCAAAACCCAAAGTTGGGTCCAAAAGAGGAAAAGGACAGGAGCTTACCACAGTAATTCCGCCATCCCAGATTCTAGCTTTTTCTCCTCCCCAGTTTTTAGCAGAGTGGTCTGGATGTTCTATTGTTCTCCCAAGTGTTAACGGGTCAAACGGCCTGTATGGAGGGGTTAGCAGGGTGTCTAGCTTGAACTTCTGGTGCACCACCATACTCAGTATTCAATGTCAGAGAAACAATTTGTTTAAGCCCAAGTTTAGGTTATGCCCAGCCTTTGAAATGAGTGATTCAGGCTCATCATGACCCTCTAACAGTGGGTCACCTGGGCAATAAAATTGCCTTAATTTGTTGAAGCGGACTTAATTATGGCTGGAGATCTCTGATGATACTCCGACCTTGATTGCTAGTTACATAATGTGCATGCAAGAAAATCCAGTTGCTATGGTTAGAACAACCTTCTTCATCCCCTACAGCAGGCTGATGGTCCGTGGACTTAGTGTCTCTTACCTTTATTGTTGAAATTCCTACCTCCATTGGGTTTAACGTATTTATGGTGGTGGTAGACTACTTTACCAAGTTTTCCTTGTATATCCTTAGTTCATCTGTTATCACCTCAAGGAAACTTCTCAGCTCTTAATGTAACAAATCTTCTCAAAGTTTGGGTTGCCACAGAAAAACATAAATGACTGGGGGCCAGATTTTATGGTGCGCTTTTGGATGGCGCCTCCGGATATATTGATAATATAGCCATGCCATTTTACCACATACCATCTGTTGGAATCTTAGTTGACTTTTCTATTTATTAAGGTTTCAGGTTAAGAATTTTGAAGATTGTATATAACAATCTATTGTTCAGCGATGGTTCCTGAATAACTTACTGGTTTTAAAAAACCAAAGGATATAATCTAACGTTTGGTTTTAATCAATGTTTTGTCATAGGTCTTTCTGAAAATGTTAAATAGGTATTTTGATGAGGGTTTATTAGCCAATAATAAGCTTTCCATGGTGGAAAGTTCAGGTGGAGGCGCTTATAGATTAGGGTTGTTTTTAGATAGCTACCAAAGTGCTATAATGCTTCTACTTTAGGTATTTAGTATTAGAACTAGGCATCGCAGCCCACATAAAATATGTGTACAGTACCTGACACAAAGTGATAGCTGCAAATTTGTGAAGGCTAATCCACTGAGGATTAACTAAGGTGAAGGAAACTCCATTGATCAGAAGTTAATCCTAAGTGTCAAAAGCTTTGGGAGAACAATCCTTTGATTTTAAGTGAGTCAACTGAAAAGTTATGAGCCTTTTGCCTATAAAAAGACTTGTATTTTATAATTGAAACCAGATTTCAACTATTATACCTATTAAACTACTTTAAATAGAAAATTGAAGGGAATTAAGCTCCCTATTTTTCTCAAGTTACAGCTTATTATAGTGGGGTGAAGCCACTTACACTGAAGACTTGGCTTAGTATTTGTTGCCATACAACTAGTGTCCTTATTATTTTGCAACAAATCTCTGAAGTAATTTACCAAAAAGTTTATACGTGGTGCTCACTACAGGGGGCAGTTGAGTCTTATTGAAAAATAACACGACGCCCTCTGTACAGGGTGAACTCTGCAGCTATGGAAGGAGATTGAAAGTGTAAACCAGACGACCCTAATGTTAGCAGATCAGGCTGATTTATCCAAAGTTGAGGATTCAATTATCTAGGTGGAATAAGAAGACAATCTTGTCAGAAATGCAATAAAGCTTTAATTGGTATAAATCTTTGAATCATGCCAAAGATTTAATAAAGCTGAGAAGGATCAACTCATGTTCAAAGTTGCATATCAAATAAAATCTGTAAAAATTAATTATTATGAGTGAAGCATGTCCAAAGTTCTTGAAACAATTACAAGAGAAAGAAAATAATGTTATACTTCTGTTTATGCAGAAACTGAAACCAGTGAAAGGACCTTTATTAATAAGAAAGTAATATGGAGAGCGTGTGACCCACCCAAACTATTCAAGTGAATATGCTGCATCCTCGCAATAACCCTGACAACACATACTGGCGCCAGAATTGCTAGCCGCGCTGCTTGTCCTGAAAATGAGCCTGTGGAAACTGAAAATTTCAGGTCACCCCAATAATTTCCAACATTTCATTGGTATAATGCCCCAGATTTCTTCATATTCTTTTAAATGACCATGTTTAATTGCTTCAATTCTGAAAAAGCTTCTACTGTTATCCATTGTTTAGATACCATTTGTATGACTTGGTATTATCCCATTTAAGGGGGATATTGATCATATAATGAGGCAAGAAGTGTGATCATGCAGACACCGTTAGCCTTGAACAAATGGATAATCAAAAACAATAGTTCATGGGTATACAATTCCAAAAAGGTGAAACCTTGGGAGAATTTGCCAATTGTTTCTATGTAGAGCAAATTTAGATAAGCTGATAGCATGAGCAATTTTGATACTCACATTATGATGAAGGCAGTGATCCTGCCTTATCAGAATATACACCAATCAATCGCATTAAAACTGAAACACCAGACTTCCACACCACAGATAGTATATCATCTCAAGATTCTGGGAGCAATATTTGACGCGCCTAATAAATTTTATGAGGAAATTCTGGCCACTGAATATCAAAATATGGCAGAATTTGACAATGACATTGGAAAAGTTACTGATAAGCGTAATTGAGCCTTGACGGGGAAGAAAACCAATGTTTTACCTTTAGTAACTCCATGGGGCAATGGAGACCCTTGTTGAGGGTATTTCTATCTCAATTTTCCTCATGATTTTGAGGAAAATGCGAAGTACAAAATTGAGGAGCTTGCTTTCAGTGCGATCTGCATTTGCATCAATGAAGCAAAAACTTTTCTTTTTAACCCCAATTATCCTGAAACCCGCCGGCGCATCAAGTCATTTACTTGTGTGTTGGCTCTTATCATTTTAGCTGATCATCAACTTGCTCAATACATTGAAGCGATGAACACCCCCGGCCTCATTAATGATAAAAAACCTCAACTATACCTCCTTATACCCCATGTCACTGATGTTTCCACCCCAATGCTGTCCGCCATGGTCTGCCAGCTAAAGCGGGCGCTGGACAAAATTTCTTCAAAGCCTCCTCGCCATTTAATATGGCTTCCTAGGCTAATAACTTAGGGGCTATATTAGGAATTTTTTTGATTTATGATAATCCCTTTGTTTGGCCCATTTGCAAATAAAGATGCGTGGCAGCTCCCCCTTTTAGGTTGGGCACAACTAGTACTAAAAAAGAAAACCAATGTTTTAAAATGGACAGATAAATTAAATAACCACTATAGGAAAGTTAGTATGACTGGGAACTTGACAGCTCAAAGTTGGGGAAGAAACGAAAAAGGATATGTAAATATTTTGCGCCCTAAAAGAAAGAAACTGCTAAAAATTCAGGAAAAGGCCTTTTCAGTATAGATGGTGAACAATCTAGCACTGCAAGGAAACCTGTTCCACTGGAGATCTACTCAGATAAATTAATTACTACAGCTTTAAGTATATAGTATCAACAGTATTGGGTACAATGCCAAAGAGGACTGTTATTAAAGATGCATGTTCAAAAAGGAAGGAGATTTGTCCAGAAATTGTGGAGGAAGAGCTAAACCAATAACAACAAAATTAATGAAAAAGGCAAGGAATGCTGAGGTTGCAAATCAACTCAAATCGAAGTTGGATGAAGATGACATTGCCATATCAATATATGTGATTAAGAATTCATTTCTTAATCTGTCAGCATAATTAATCTGGTTCTTAAGAATGTTAAATAATACCAAAAGCAAATGATAATAGATATAAGTATTATAGAAAATTAAACAAATATTTAAGATAAAAAACATGAATAGTAAAATATAAAAAAAGTAAAAAATAAAAAATACATTGAAAAATCGATTTTACTTCACCACACTAAAATTAACTGTCAGTATTCTCTACTATTAGTCAGCAGGACAAGCTTGGGCTGCAACTGGGCCTGCCATGAGTAGTCCTGAGACACTGAAAGTAATGAGGTTGTTGATAGAATCAGGATGGGTTGAAACTGGATCTACTGTGAGTAATCCCTAGGAAAGAGTTAATAAGGTTTCAATCTGATTGCATATAGGCCTAAACTGGGTAATTACAGATTCTAGGCATGTTATCAGTGATGCCCAAAATAGTCCTGGTATGGCAAGAGACTGTAGGACCGCGCTCTACAGAGGTTGCAGTGAGAATGAGACCGCTGAACTAATAAGTTGGTTAAGTCAGAAAGAAGGACCCCTGAACCAGACTTGTCAGTTTAGTCTCAAAAATAGGATTCACTTGCCTCTAAAAACCTCTCTCACTGGGTAATCTGGTCAGGTAGGGGGATTTGTTGGAATCTTGATTGACCACATTATCCATCTCAAATGCATATTAAGCTTTTCAAAAATTGTTGATAAAAATCTACTGTTCATCAGTGGTTGCTGACTACTTTACAAGTTGTAACTAGCAAAAGGTTATTACCAATTATTAGTTTCAATTAATGTTTCTTTGGGGATCATCCTCAACTATGATAATTTAAAGTTTTTCAATTAGAATTTGATAGTTGTTAATAAGATTGCCATAGCATATCGGTCAGGCAGTGGCGCTGTAAAATTAGGGTCGTTTTCAGAGCTACCAAAGCGATTTTAACGTTTGTTCTGGTTGTTTTGTTAGTAATAACCAGGAAAAGCGGCCCCTATAAAATCTGTGTACGGTTCTTGGCATGAAGGGATGGTTTCAATCTGTAAAGTTACTCTACTAAGGATAAACTAAGGCAAAAGAACCCACCATGAATCAGAGTTTAATCCTAAGGGTCAAAAGTTTTGGATGAATAATCTGTTTATTTTCAGAGAGGCAGCTGAAAAGTTGTGCGCCTTTTGCCTATAAAAACCCCTAGTATTTTGCAATGCCCTTAGCTTTAGCTAACTAGCTGGACAAAGGAATTCTCCTCTTTAGGTAAAAAAGGGGTCAAACCCCAAGTTCAAGCCCCACACCCAGATCTATGACCTAGGGCATACGCTGAATGTTAGATGGGTAGCGGACGCCTCACCTTGTTTGCCCAATAACTGTTTCCCATCCCTCAGTCCAAATCCATTCAGGTGTCAGACTCTGCAGATATTAATTAAAATCCTGAAACTTTTTAGGATTTTATTAATCACATGCAGCTCTCCACCAGAGTTTCCAGCTCCTTCCCTAGCGAGGGACTAAACTAGAAGTCAAACTGAGTAGGGGCAACTTACCTTCCAAGCCAAAAGTAAGCAAAACTTAGAATCAAAAAGGCCAAAAATGGGATCAAACATGACACTCCATTATAAACTCAGGAAGAAATTGAGATATTTATAATTTGGGAAAAAGGCCTAAAAATGGCTTAGAACCCTAATTTGATACTATTGAGGGTATACCAAGGACCAAATAGTTTATATGACTTCAAACTGTGAAATTTTTTCCATTATTGAGGTACAGATTAGTAGCATTCCCCTCCCCCACTAAGCTTAAAAATAATAACTGACCTATGGTAGGGTGTTAGGTTAATTTTTTTATCTTTCCCATTAAAATACCATATCCCTTAAGAAGCTCCAGTTTCCTATTTATTTTGTCAAAAATTATATTAACATTCTCAGACTTTGCGTTTATATTGTCAACAACCCAAAGGTCACGTTTGATGGCCTCAAGGATGGAGGAATTCTCAGGCTCTAATTAGGCCCCAACTGTTGATACCATCAACCTCAAAATGACAAGTACTCTCCCACAATCTTCCCCAGGGTACTCTGGTAAGGCTTAGCTCAATAGTCTGTACCTTTGATTGTGGCTGCTAAAGCACCCACAGTTACAGGCCAGTATCTCTTGGAGCATACTTGTCCTAACAATTTCCTATTAAAACCAGTTTTAAACTGGTATATACTTGTAATATTTGTTTCTCAATGAATAAGGATGTGAAAAAAGTTCCCTAAATGCTTTTCAAAAGTTATAGTTTACCAGAGTGAATTAAAGCCACTTGCATTGAAGACTCAACTTACTAGTTAACGTCATAAAACTAGTGTCCTTATTATATTACACCAAAACTGTGCAGTAAGATACAAAAAGCATACAAAATCCCCATTTGATAGAAAAAGAGCGAGTCAACCAGATTCTTGAACAATATCTCCAGTTTTACGCCACTTCTGCGCATGATACCTGGGCAGATGACCTTCCATTACCCAATTTGCTTAAAACAATGCCTCCCACATGTCTAGTGAGTTTTTTCTTTATGAGACTACATTTAGGTATAACCCTTCTTTCCCCCTAAACCATGCCTTCACCCAGAGTTCTTTGCTGTGGGAATTATGCACAACAGATCTGTATTACTCAATCCCTGGTCCAGGAGCATCTGACTAAAGCCATCAGTGATTGTAAGTAGTTCACAGATTGGAAATATTTTTCCACTTATGAAATCACAGTGGGTTCCTCAGTTATGCTCAATAAGAGCAACCTGCATATGAAGATGATTTCTTAGAAGTTTGCAAACAAATGGTCAGCTCCTCACATGGATAAAAAAATCTGGGAATGGGGTATTTCCAGTTGACGCTTACTGCTCATTGGAAAAAGCACTCTGACTTTCACATTTTGCAGTTGTCACCATTTAATGGCACGCCGCTCATGGATTCTGAGCCAGTGGTGATCAAAGTCTCAGAAGAGGTGGAGGTGTAGGTTATTTTGGCATCTTCTAACTTGCGTTGCCAAGTCTAGTACTTGGTCGCGTGTGAAGGCTTTCCCTCATATAAAAACAGCTGGGTCAGTATCCACAATTGTGAGAATTTTTATGATTTGGTGGAGGCTTTCCACGTGGCACACCTTTACGCTCCTCACCCTCCACAGAAAGTTGCCTCCCTCTTGGAAATTTAGCTCCCAAAAGTGCACAAAAACTGTTTCACTTGCCCATGTTTACGGTGGGGGTGCTATTCAGACTCAAAAAGTGAAGTGTAATGTAAGTTTGGGGGAGCAACCTCTGCAGATGAATAATAAAGCATTCCCAATTCAAGAACAAGAAGAGAAAGAAGCCAGAGGCTGTCCCTCTCGTAACCCTGGGCGAATTAGCCCATGAGGTAGATGAGAGTTGTATGACATATAACTTAATATTGCATCAATTTCCTCCATACCAATTACCCATGAGCTGATGCAGAGAATACAGGGGTGCGTCAGGAGTGGTGGCAGCTAGGGGCTTCTGACAGAAGAGGGTTGGAAGTTATTATCCCCCTCAGAAGTTGTCACTGGTGGTTAAAGTTCTGCCAATATAATTAAATTGAACTTTGCCAAAAATAAATTTAGTAAATCAGTTTTGGGTGTGGGAATTCCCATCCGCCATGATCCTTTATCGCTGTTAGCTATAAGGCCATCCCTGATAGGTATGGATGCAAAAATCCCTACCTGAATCAATGAACCAGTCACATGTGGCCTGGCCATGGGTGCTATTAGTCAGACACCAAATTATGCGACGCCATTCTGTTAATTGATATACACATTGGAGGGAAAACTTGGTAAAAAATTTAAGCGTGAGAATGATGTCCAAGCCGGGTTTAATCTGACATCATAAGAGTTTCAGGATGTTGATCAGGCATAATCAAAGTGCAAAAATTATTAACAACAGTGAATAAAATCATTCAGGTCCCCTAATATGTTTTGTGAGCTTATAAGGCAACGGACCCCAACAGGTTCTTCTGTGGCTCCAATCTTTTTTTCTTTTTCATTTTAGTTTATGATATAAATTCTTTGAAAACATCATATTTTATTTGTGAGTTTGAGAGTTCTATGAGATGTTTAGATTAATGCTTTATTGAAACAAGAAATCCCTGGATAGTCCTTGAATCTGACTTCTGTATTTTTCATCCATAAATATAGATGGTTGTACCTGAGGTAATCTGGCTGGGGTTCTAAATGTTTCCTCATTCATAGTTCCAGGCCACTCATATTATAATCAGAACGCTCCATAACTGCCTGCTCTTCATTCAGTATGAGTTCTGAACGGAGGGTTCTTGTGCAGTTTCCCAGTCAGTTAGAGAACTAGTAGATAGAGAAGTCTTGCAGTTCTGATCAAGGTGACTAATCATGGCTTCTTCCTTTTTGACTCTGGCGCGTGCTGCAGTCATTTTGGCTTTAGAAAAGATAAAAGTAACGTAGGAGATTTCTGCCTTTGTTGGTGCCCAACTAATGCTGGGTTAGTTAGTGGGGAGGTGGAGCTACCCCAGATGGTTGAAGACAACTTCTTAGTAAAGGGGTTTTTAAGAAGTGCCAGGGTAATCCTTGACCAGAACCAGCATAACGGAAAGAGCGCAGTGTGAGGACAACATTATGTGACTTGGGATCACTCAGATTTATATGAAAAATGAGAGATGAGACGCGTGTAATGAGATTGGGGCCAATCATTGTAGTATCAATCTATGATGCTGACTATAATTATCTTCTGTCTTACTGGATTCTAGTCATACAAACAAGTCCTGACATGGAGTGTGGCAGTGAACCCTGAAGCTACTTAAGACAAGAAAGTTTTGAAGTTGAATATATCCAAGGCTTTACCATCTAGTACTAAAAAAATATATATATATATATCCAAGGCTTTCCATGCCACAGGGGGGAGAGGTAAGAGTCATGGATGTAGCTTACAGTGGTGTTGAAATTGGACATTAAGATAGTGTTATATGGAAGATTCAGTTGGACAAGCCCCCCCAAAGCCAGCTTTAATCACTGTAATAACTTTGGTGTAATCGTTGAGATATGACAGAGGGTTTTTACGCAGGGTCAAGCCCACTGAGCAATAGAACGGACGATATGGAGATTTCAGGTCTCAACACACATTTAAATTAATTATAATAAAAGAGAGCTTTTTCTCCAACAACACTTTTTTATTTAACTTATAATATCTTCAGTGGACGCTCGCTGAACTGCTCTCTCTTCTATTAATCACTTCCCCCTTTGAATCTTCTCCTCTTGCTGATATCTCAGTGACCTCGGTCAATACCAACTATTTTTTTATACGATTCATTCCTCCATATTTTCATTGGTTCTTGCAGATTTCATCACTTTAAAATTCACTATCACCCTAGTTTGAGGTGATCCACTCAATATTCATCATATGTTAAAATCTCATTATTTGTTGTTCATTGACATCACCTTATCTCCCAATTTGGAAGCAATCCAATGGATCTTTACAACTCAATATCGCTTCATCATTTGGTACTTGTATAATTTTACTCATACTCAGGTTCAACAGATTCTACCCATTCCATTGTAATAAAACTTAGGGATTACTGTTCAGTCATATCAGAATTTTGACGTTACCCCCCTTGACTGGGTAATAAGGCTCCTATTGCATATAAGCCTAGAGGAACTTCAAGTGCACTCAGTTAATGATTTGATTCCTGGAAGGGTCCTTGATAGTTTAGGCATCCACACCAGTTTTCTCAATTATTTGAAATGGTACAATCCAGATGCACTCCAATTTGTGTTTCTGCCCAAACCCAAGTTGATCATAGAATAGAACCATGCACCATCTTTAAACTTTTCTATCCTGCTATGATGTACTTGATCAGTAGTCTGGTTCTTTATAATCTTGTATAAGCTGAACGAATATGCTTCAATTTACAGCTTAACCAGTGTATTCATTAGGTTGGTCAAGTAGCATTGAGGATCCATTCCGCTGGTATCTTTCACGCAGGCATAGAGCAGTGTAGGTAGAGCCGGGTGCCGCCCATGTAATAACTGGAAGGGACACTTCCCCATTGCCAAGTGATAACTTATGTTGTAAGCGAAGACAGAAGTGGAAAGTAGGGTACTCCAATCAGAGGGTCTATCCATTAACAGCTTCTGTTGAATATTCACCAGTGTCCCATTGACCCATTCGACCATACCATTGGATTCTGGGTGATAAGGGTAATCAGAACCTCGTGGATGGCCATAAGTTCGTTGAGATTGGTTAAATATATGGGAGGTGAAGTTGGTCCCATTATCAGTAAGGATGGATTGAGGACAACTGTGTCACTGGATTATACACACCATCAAAAACTTAGCCACAGTGATCATACCCAAATTGCGTATTGTCCATGACTCAACCAACCAGGTCAAGTGGTCAATTGCCACCAGAATATACTTAAACCGGTTTGCTACAGTTGGCAGAGGCCCCACTACATCAACAGAAACCGTATGCCAAGCAAAGTGAAGTTTCACTAAGTGATATGAAGACTCACGGCGGAATGGCTTCTTCACTTGGAACTGGTAGCAGCAGGAGATCGTTTTAAGAACAGTAAATTGCACGCTTTCCTAGTTGTACCGTGGTCACATCATTTCAAGGGTATTGCATACTCTACCATGTCTTACTGCTTGGTGTGTGCTCATGATAATACCTGGGCATGTATAAGGTCTTGGGATATTCATGGTAGTTTCCCCTATCTGATTGTATAATTCACTGTTCCTTAGGAACCTTTTGGCCCTTATTCTATCAAATACCTTTATAATTTGGGGTGATTTGTCAACTTATTTACGCTGAGCATCTTGTCAAAAAATACATCACTGAAATCTGTCGTAACAACAATGATTGGTAATCTTGTTAAGTATTCAGCATTTTGGTGTTTTTCTCCAGGTTGGTGGAGGATTCCAAAGTTGTAAACCTGCTTCTTAAGAGCCCATTTAGCTAGACGCCCCTCAGGCTCTCTGAGGTTCTGAAAGTACCATAACAATGCATGATCCTTTATGACTTTAAACTTTATCCCATGAAAATATACCCTGAATTGCTTGTATGCGTAGATCACCGCTAAGCACTTTCACTCTGTCACAGTGTAATTGTATCTGTGGCTGTTTAAGATATGACTGCAGTATGAAACTGGATTCTCCTCCCCTCATCATCTTTTTGTGATAGAACTGCCTTAACGGCATAAAGTGAAGCATCAATCTGCACAATAAACTCTTTTTAATATTTAATAATTTAGCACTGGCGTGCTGATTAATGGCATCCAAAGTGTATCAAAGGAACATTGGCAAAGTTCCACCCATTTGAAAGCAGCATTCTTAATAAGTAACTCAAACAGCGGTTCTCCAATACAGCTGAAGTTGTGGATAAAGCATTGGTAGTAACTAACCATTCCCAAAAAAACCTGTACATCACGTTTGCTGCTTTTTGGGGTCTTTTTTAAATAGATTTCACCTTAGCTGGTTGAGTTTTAAGCCCCTTTTCATCTACACAAAGCTAAGGTACTCCAGATGATCCTTGAAAAAGTGACATTTCCAGAGTTTGATCTTGATGTTGGCCTCAGCCAGCTGGCGGATTACCTCCTCCAAGGGGTTAATGTGCTTGGAAAACGTGCTGGAGAATATATTGATGTCGTCAAGGTACATGAGGACACATTACAACTTAGGATCGCCATGGATAGTGTCCATCGCCAGTTGAAACGTAACTGGGCCGTTACACAGCCCTTGGGCATATGGGTCAGTTGAAAAGCCACTTGGACGTGATTAAGGCGCATTTCTCCTGTTCCGCCGCAGACAACATGATTTGCTAATAACTGAATATCAAAACCATCACTGAAAAGTAATTAGCTCTGACTAATACAAGGCATTGTCTATCCACGGCAAGGGGTATGAGTACTTCTTGGTATTATTATTGAGCTTCTGGTAATCTATTACTATGCAGTTGGTGCCATCTTCTTTTTACAACAAGTTCAGGTGAATCTTACAGACTTTGTGATGGTTCAAGCATCCCTTGCTCAAGCACTTATTGATTTCCTCAGTAACTACTTCTTCAGCTGCTCTCAATAAGAAAATTAGCAGGGACCTGAAGGGAGGATTATCCCCAGTGTTCAATTAATGGACCACCCCATGAGCTCCTAAATCATGATTATCAACAGCGAAAATCTCTTTATATTTTTGAATTAAAGCTATCACTCAATTTTTCTGTGCTTTTAATAACCACTTTCAATCATTAAGCAGTACCACAGTCATTACGCTAGGCTGTAATTTAACAGGTAGTCCAAATTTGTCCAAACCCAAACTCATGAACCTGAAGGACCTCCTCAACTGGGGTCAAGTGTAATATGTCTTTATTTGATGCTAGCGGATTTACAATAATTCCATTTTTAGATACGCAAGTAGAACCTTGATCTCCCCAGTTCCCAGGAGTATAATGCCTGGAGCAACATGAGTTTCAAGCCATGGTTGCTAATAAGGCCCAATAACTTTCCCATAAAGTCCATGTGGTACTTCTACCTCCAGTTTGGTGTTCACTAATACTTGCTGAACAGAGGGAATTTGTATAGGTCCATCAGATCGAATAGGCAGACCCTGATTTCATATATCTGCTGTTGAAGGGGCTGGGTCCTCTTTTTTACTCAATGATAGCGCACAGGAATCACTCCATCACTATAGGCAAGGTTGATATGCCCCATGTGCACCAAGTCCTTCGGCGCTCTGCTGGAGGTAAAGTAAATTGGAATCCGTTGTCCCAAAAGTTTGAAAGTCTCCTCTGTCATATCAATTAAGCATTATAGTGTCACATATAAGCAGTTCCAATTAACAGGTCATAATTATCATTTGGCAACACTATCTCTGGGGCTACAATGACAATCGACCTGATTCGCAATGAAAGGGCGCTATATGCTCCCTTAGAGACTGTGCTAATTGCTCCAGCGGTCCCATATACCATCCAGTGTTCCACTTCAGGCTTTAATGTCGACTTAGCTACCAACTTAGTGGAAACTATGTTAACTGGAGCACCTGTATCTATTATAGCACAGACTTGGGTTTTGACCGCAACAATGTCACAGTACATACATTCTAAGTATGATGTATTTTGACTGGTTAACATATGAACAACTAAAGAATCTCTGTTCCCAAAGAAACCTGCAATCCCCTCACCATTTTGGGGTATTCTTTGGTGATAGTGTGGACCGGAAGGGCGACATTTACACATTACAAGGAAGTGGAATTTGCGTATGTGTCCAACTTGAGAGTGGATATTGGTCAAACATCTGACAAGTGCATGCATGGGCTGCATCTGAGATCCTTCTTTCACCGCCCTTTTGTTTTACGCTTGTTTCAAAATATTCACCTCTCCAAACATCTCCTGATATGGGAATGCATCTTCATATGGGGACTTCTGCTGTATATGCTTCAATTGGTTCAAATGGGACGTTTGGGTTCGGGATAGCAGAAGTAGAGAGTCCCAACTCTACTCCACTATGACTTATCCCTGATAGTATGGTTCATGCTGTACGTGATGGACCCAAATATTGGGGTAACCTTGGCCCAGGTGCCCATGGTGACCGCATTATAAAACAATAAACCCTGTAGGGCCTTCATCCTTGATTATTGTAATATGAGTTTTGCCAATAATTTGAGTATGGGCGAATGGAGTAATTAAACTCAAATTAGTAATTCAGCTGTAGCTGATAAGCAGATCTTGGATTAAGTTGAACTGCTGGGGGGACTCGGTGGAAGCTGAACTGGACGGCCAAATTTTCCCATATAAAAATGTTAAATGATGGAGACAGTAGGTTTCTGCTCAGTATTTGGGGGAGGAAAGGTAGTGGAGAGACAGCTCAAAATTTGAACGATTTAAAGCAAGGGTACTTAGTCCTCTAAATATGGAGCCATGACATTATAGAGCTCATGGTATGGCTTCACAGCGGAGGTCATTGCAATGCACACTTCAGATTTGGATAAAGTCCCTGACCCAATTAACATGTGAACTTCCGCTATAAATTGATCAGCAAATTAGGTGAGGGTCTCATTACGCTAAACCTGATGGTCATGAACTCAGCCTTCCACTGTGACATCATTGTGGTCCCTTCAAACAACTGCAACACAGCATCCTTTACTTCTTAGTATGTAATAAAACTTTTTGGAAGATAGAAGCTGACTTGATCGGCACTTCTAACATCCAAGGTGGATATTATTAATTTTCTTTACTATAATCTGAGGCTCCTTCTATTGCAAATTCAAACCAATTAAAGAGCCCATGGATGTTTTCATCACGATCAAACGGAGTCAACTTATCAATGCCTGCCTCCTGCAGAAGCTCCTCCTTCCATTTGAGTACAGCATCCAAGGCATGCTTTAGCTCTCCATATTCAACTGGGGCAGCATGTCGGAAGATTCCTTGTCAAAGCAAGCCTGCTGCAATATGGCCAGCAACTGTGGATTTTTTTCATTTTTTGTGCTTGATCAATGGGCCTCTTGTAGTGAGCACTACTGTTATAGCTTTGGCGAAATTGTTGAGATATGCCGAAGGGTTTTTGTGCGAGGTCAAGCCCACTGAGCATTAATAATGGATGATATAGAGAGTGTCAGTCATCAGCACACATGTAAAAATAACTATAAATATGGGAGCTATTTTTCCAATGACACTTCTTTATCTAACTTTTAATATTTTCATTGAAAACTCGCTGCTCCTCTATCTCTTCTATTACCACCTCTTCCTTTAAATCTTCTCTTCTCGCTAATATCTCAGAGATCTCAGTCAATACCAACCATTATGCTTATACTTTTCATTCTACCTTACTTTCATTGGCTCCTGCAGAGTTCATCAATTATTAAGTTCATGATTGCCCTGGTTCGAGGCAATCCACTCAATATTTGTCATATGTTTACATCTCATTATTCGTCGTTTGTTGACATCACCTTATCGCCTAATTCAGAGGCAATCCAATATACCTTTACAACTTAATATCGCCTCATAATAAGGCGCCCAAATAATCGTACTCATACTCAGGCACCGAGGATTCTACCCAATCATCATAACAACTTTGTGCTTATCGTCTAGTTATATCAAAATAGTGACATTCACCACCTGCATTAGGCAGGTAGATGATGGAAGCAAAGAAAAAGAAGTTGGAAGCAGTTAGCCTTGCAAGTATGAGGCAGCCATCAAGATGTTGCAAAAATAGTGGGTTTGAACTTCAGGGATCTAAAATAATAAAGGCGACATAGTTTTTCCAGAAGGAGTTGCCTCCAAACTGGTCATTACATGCATTATGTTCATGGGGAGTATATGAGGCTCCTGTACAGCGGCAATATCAATACTTGCTTCCCTAAATTTTTGGATGAAATGAGCTCTCCACTTGAGATCCTGCAACGCATTAGCATAGATGAATATCAGGACCAGGGTGCTGCCAGGAGGAGTTATAGTTTGTCCTCTCCGCATCCCAGGGTCTAAAGCACTTAACTTGCATCTGTAAGGGTTTAATTTTAAGTCCTTTAGCTTGACTATGAGTGAAATTTTTATCAGAGCGCAGAAGGGTTTGATGGTAGATGGAGGATGGGGCGGAGAAGCCAATAAACCATCAAAGGTGTTTCTCCTGCTACATTGTGGGGGGGTCCTGAGGGTTTCAGCAGCGACCTTCGAGGTGTCCTCATATTATGAGTCAGAGACCATATTTACATCCTCAAGCATGGCAAAGGAGTCACACAAGATGTGCTGTGTGAGTGTGTAGGGCTCTTTTAGGAATTGCACCTGCCAAGGGAAGCAGTTTTCCAGTCAATAGTGGCTTGCTGACTTTGGGTGGGGCTGAGGTTTGCTTCAACAGAACGCTTGTGCTGGCTTGTAGTTGTGCAGCGGAGCACTGAGTGGCTATGCTGATAAGGAGCGCCTTGTAACTTAGGCAATGCAACTGATCTGCATGGTTTTTCAGCTCTGGGAGATAGGAGGGGGTGCACACTGAAAGAGAGAATCGGGTTCCAAGAGTGCGTGAACATACTGTTGGCACTACAATTTCAACTTCATGATGAAGGGCTTTAGGAGATATATTCTGAATGAAACGCTATTGTGAGGGTGCTATGTTACCAGATTAAAAGTCTAGGACTAGCCTGATAGTCTGGGTGAATAGAGATCCAAACCACAAGCCATATACCAGGGGTATAGCTGCCTAAAAACTTTGTATTTAATTGGAAGGAGGATAACTAAGGGCCGATGATGCACAATGAACGTTACCAGTACCCGAAAAGTAACTCAACAGTAGTCAGAGTGGCTGTCGCAGAACCCAAGGAGGCAGCTAGTTTGGGCACTGCATGAGGGGTGTAATACTTTAGTATCTGGGGTGGCGGAACTCGAAAATTTTCTATTAGACTTGGAAAACTGATAGGGAAGCACAATGAAGAGCAAGCAAGATTATAACGCCGCAAACATTCAAAATGGGAGACAATCTCAAGTGAGCCCCATACCAATAGACCCAATCCAGAAGGAAAGGTGACAGTGTGGGTAGAATTGTCACTGTTGCTAGTCACTATGCAGACTGGTAAACATGACAAATTGAAGTGTGTTGTGACAAATTTTAACAAGTCTAATTCAGAATGCAATAACATTTTCAAGCTCTATCTTACTGCGAAACAAAGGAAAGAATATATTAAGAACAGAATATGTTAAGCCTATTGTCTTTATAACTGTAGGCTTGGGTAATAGGAGGATTTTTCTTGAACCTCATTACATACTATCATGCTCAATTACAAAAAATGACACACTAATTTGCTACATATGCTGATTTGGACACGTCCTGACCAGCTAGATTATTAACATATTTTTTACACAAACTTTTAGTGGTACAATTCACCCTGGTAAGCTGGTAAAGTGTTTCTAACATCCAGTGGTGTTGGGACTGATGGAGTCTGAAGGCTGGTCCTTTGAAGCTTAGTGAGTTGGATGGAGAGAGTACTTAAATGGGAGGGAACTTGGATAGATAGAGGCCAAAGGTTTCAGGAAATATTAGTATTAGTCCTTCTGGCCAGGGAAGAGCAGGGATAGCATGAAAGCATTAGGAATTTCTGGTAGATAAACTAAACAGGGACTCAACCTATCCAGGTTCAGAGGTCCCAAGAGAGGAAGAAAAATTTCTACTAAAGAGCCAAAAGACTCAGAGCGGAAAAGTTATTTTATTAAGAAAATCATTTGTCCAATAAAAAGTGCAAATAAAACTCTCTTTCCGCTCGGCATAACTCTCTGAGCCAAATTAATTGAACTTATAAAACAAATTGAATTTGCTCATAGTAGTTTCGCTCTGATGTCCTAAGAGTCTCCGCTGGCTGCTCCAGCATGGGGCAGTGGCGAAACTCCTTCCGCCATTTTCTGTCCAGCAGTAAAATGAGTTCAGACTGGCTCACCCAGTCATACCAAACCCCTGGGACAATTTGTTCCACCCAAGGACCTGGACGCACACCTTGCTTGTACCCAAGCGGTACCACTCTGCCCCCTAGTGCTCCCCCAGAGCAACATGCATTACAGCCTAAGGGACAAATATGGGAAACTATTCCCATACCACAACTAAACCATTATCAAAATGGCACAGGCAGTGATGATACCCACCAGATTTATCGATTTCTGCCCCTACAAGGGGTATTTCAACCTCAGCTTCACCTGAAAAGCTGATGCTGTCACTGCAGTAACTGTGCCCCTGGTATTCCAGGGCACCCCTCTCCCCAAAACTTGGACTCAGCTCCCAGCAGACACCACTTTGGTGGTCCAGTTTGCTGGCCTGCCCACCCACCTCCCCCTGAAGTGCTCCACCAGGAGCTGATGGACAGTTTGGCAGCCTATGGCTTCAACCACATCTTAAAATTTCTGGTCCCAAATGGGGCCACACGACTTGCTAGGCCTCTTGCATATACCACAATAAGCCCTGAATTTAATAAAATTGTGGCAGCAATTCTGCCGTGCACCATTATTCCCTCAGCACCTGACCATCCATTCTGGGCCTACGTCGAGGGTGGGTGGACAATCTGTCAATCATGTTTTGGTTAGACCACTCAAAATGCAAGTGCCCCTATTCAACCACTTCAGATGGATTGGATGACTCATCTGCCAACCTCCAATCCGCTGCCCACCCTGTACAATTTCAGGTATGGTGAATAATCCTAACTCCTCCACCCCTAAGCCTGTTGCTGCAGCTACACCTGCAGCCATCAATCAGCCTCCTTCTCACCCCAATGCCATAAATAATTCCTCCCATAAAGAATCAGATTGGATCCCAGTTTGATCCCAAGCTTCCACAAATGAATTGAACAAACCTCAACCATACGCTGATTCCCCAATCCAATTCAACCAAAACCCATGAAAATTAATGGTTGAAATTGATGAATCAGGTAACGTCATTGATGAACCGTCACTGCAAGTTGACTGGTTCTGTAATGCAGAATGGGATGCAAAATTCCCACCTCAGAAATATGCCCCACAACCTATTGCCAAACCGTTCTACAGCGACCACCAGCTTGCAGTAGAAGCAGCCGCCACACCAAATTGCCATCCGCTCCACAAAGCTGCTGCCAAATCTGTGGCTGCGCTCACAGGAGGAGTTCCACTTCCCATTATCACCAATGATCTTACTACACAAATTAAGACCAACATAAAAACTTTACACAAAAACGTCACTGAAGCTATCCAGAACGTGGTAACAGTAGCACGGAATCTGAAAGCCAAAATTACCCATAATAACATAGACATGTTTGTTAAATTCCCAGATGCCCGCCTCAAAGCTGAAGACGCTTTGGCCAAATACATAGTTGCCATTATGATGGTTGGCAACTATTTGGAAGTTCCAGTTATCCAGAATATCAAACCTCATACCAATGATACCCCCACACCCTTACCGTCTGCCTTAACACGCACCCTAATCTGGGATGAGATGGATGCAGCCAGAGACAAATCCCCTGAACCCCCTCCCCATCCACCATGGAGGGATAGCAGTATCCGCTGCCCACCTGGTTAGAAATTTTGATAGGTATGATTCAATCGATCTGTCCATTGCGGGCATTTTGTTTATATCATTTTTTATTATGATATTTAGTTTTAGTTTAATAATGTCCATCCCCTGGTCAGCTTACCTTGGTTAAATAAAAGTGCAAATAAAGCAAGGGATTTAAATAAAAGATATAAGGAACAATCTCACTAGCCCTGTTGGAACTGGGAGCAGATTAGGAAATATTATCCTAAATTTTTTAGAGGATAAAGGGAAGTAGATAACAGATATAGGACTTATAAGATAAGTTAAAGTTGGAGCTAAGGTTAGATAATTATAAAATAAGGGAATTGTTTCTCCTAGGGTAAAATATTTGTTGAGCTGGGGATTATCAGCCTGTAGCATAGATAATGGAGCGCTTCAATAATAATTTATCCCAATTCATCAGTTGGGGATTTAATTTATTTGGGGAAGGTCGACCAGGGGACAAGCGCTTCTGATATAGTGAGAAAAGTAATGAAATTTGACAATTAAAGACACCCCAGAGGGTTCAAAGCCCCTCTTGTTGTCTCCAGGATCACCAAGATTAGGACAGTAGGGAGGGGGGTTATGCTGGCTTATTCTTGGATGCAGCATGTGTGAAGGAAAGGATCAACTTTTAGGAACCATATGGGGAACCATGTGTTGATTATCCTTCTGTTACAGGGGGTCATATGTACAAACAGCCATGTTTGTAAATGTTCCAATATATGGCTGTGGAAGCGATGAATGACTTCTTGGATTGTTGGCACTGCTCCTGTGAACGATTCCAGTACCAACGTATGTATTGTTATAGTGCTATTGAAACTGTTATTGCACTGAGAGATGGATGGATAGGATAATCCATGTTTATAGAGAACATGTTCCTTGCTAGGCTGAATTGATGTCTGTTTTCTTGGCGGAAAATATGCATGGCCTCTTTCCATACTGCCACTGATGTTGGACATTGTTCTAAACGGTGGTCTAGGCTTCCATAATGACCACATATTGAACATGAGGTGTGATTGGCGTTTGACTGTTCAGCTGTTCGGTATACTCTCCTCATGCACCTCCATACATTTGCTCTTATCCTGGGTTGGAGTAGAGGGTGATGTGTGTATCTCCATACTCTTCTTTAAGTCTCCAGGTTGTAGGGTATGTCCATGTGGTCCAGGTAATCTATCCTGGCTATGGTATTTGGGCTTTTGCTAATTATATTTTCTGTGACTATTTGATCATTGATCTCCTGTCTGTGAGTTAGCCTTGGGCGTCCTCGGTGACTGGTTTGGTCATTTATGTGCACCTACCATGTCGCTCTTCTCATGGCTAGGAGTATTCGTTTGAAGTGTTCAGGAGTGCCGTGTGGTCCTGCAGCTGTGGGATGGGATGCCAGATACTTGATTAATGTGTTTGGGTAATCTGGGTTTCTTAATTTTAGTGCACATGTGAAGTTTTATCTTGCTGTTCTGGCCCAGTGTGTATTTGGAAGATCTGGGCTAGTCACCTGAGCTATCCATGATCCCATTATATGGGTTGCTTGCTCTACGTAATTAGTAACCCCCATACCTCCATTCCTTCTAGAGCCAAATAGGGTTTTTAGGCGTACAGGGGGGTTGTGGTTGGACCTTAGCCATCCTTGTAATAGGGCGTGGACTGTGTTGAAGATAGATGGTGAGAAAGTGATTGCATAGGCCATGAACCATATGATTGATAGAATCATCGAGTTGGCTACTGTGACCCTTCCTGTTAGACCTGTTTGGTGTCCATGTAAGGAGGCAATATGTTTTGTTATTTTGTCTAATAATTATTTTCCATCATGGAGTTAGAGTGTCCTCCTGCTTCCAACCATACTCCCAAGTGACAAACAGGGCCAGCTGTTGGCTTGGTGATGAATGGAAGTTTTAGTGAGTTCGTTGCTAATTTTCGCCTCCTATGTCTGGTCACGAATTTTGATGTTGTACTAGCTCGTTGGCCCTGTGTAGATGGCATCCACTGGGTCTGATATTTTCCCAGGAGTATAATTTCCGTTTTCTCGGTGTTAAGTGATGCATTACTTATGGCAGAATAGTTTTGTATTATCTTCTCAATTCTGCAAGCGTCCTGATTGTTGGATATGCCCACCACACAATCATCAGCGAAGGCCATCATTTTGACTGGTGGTTGGCCCTTGACGTTGATTCCCTTGAGAAGTGTGTTTGTATTTCGGACTAGGGGGTCTAAGCTAAAGTTGTAG
This sequence comes from Massospora cicadina, assembly GCA_022478985.1. NCBI lineage: Eukaryota > Fungi > Entomophthoromycota > Entomophthoromycetes > Entomophthorales > Entomophthoraceae > Massospora > Massospora cicadina. The sequence goes on along the minus strand of JAKSZP010002792.1, from coordinate 119,053 downwards.
AGTAGAGGGCTTAAGGGGTCTCCTTGTTTTAGTACTCTCTGTTGGTTAACTGGGTTGGTTAAGAAGCCTGCTCCCCGCACAGCCATGGTTGCAGACTCTGTAAACAACAATACCCAGTTTATGAATCTATTTGGAAGCTTGAATTTTTGAAGGCAGGCTCTAAGATAGGTCCAGTTCACCCTGTCATATGCCTTTTGTTGGTCTAAAAAGACAAGTGCTCCAGAGGTTTTGGACTGGCAGACATTTACAACTGTGTGGATGTTATCCCATATGGATCTTCTTGAGATAAATCCATATTGTATTAGGGATATCGCATCAGTTGCAATTTCTCCTAGTCGTTAGCCATAATTTTTGTGAAAATTTTTTGTATCTGTATTGGTTAGGGAAATTGGGCGCCAATTGATAGGTCTAATCTGTCTCCTTTCATACATAAAGTGACCGTGTATGCTTTTTTGCCTTCAGGTAGGAGGCATGTTTCCATAATACACTTGTTCATTGAAGCTAGAAGAATGTTAGAGATGTTAGTAAGTTTTTTTATAAAATTCATAGGGAATCACATTAGGTCCAGGGCATTTCCCTCTTGGTGCACCGCGTACTACTTCCCATAATTCCTCGCGCAATATTAGGTTAATTAAATTGTTATTTTAAACTGCAGTGTCGATATGTGCGCTTCTAAGGAATTTTTTGATTTTTTCTGTTTTGACTAGATCATATTTATACAATTTTATGTAAAACCTGTGTATATTGGTCATGACTTCTTCAGGTGTTTCTGGTATGGATTTGTCTAATTAATGGACCTGTTTACAAGCTATCATATTTTTCTTGGTGTGGAATTGTTAGAAAAAGTAGCTCTAGCAACTTTCTCCATCTCTTATGTTTTTGCCTTTATTGGACTCCAACTCAGTGTTGGTGTTCACGGATCAGGGTGTTTAGCCAAGCAGAAACTTCTGCCCATTTGTGACCCCATCTGTGGCTGTATCTCATTCTTGGTACATTGTTTTCTAGATGGTCAAACTCAGCCAATGTGTGTTTGATAATGGCTGAAACTGCCCTGTGTCTTCTAGTCGATGTATGTCTAATTTGATGGGTTGTGATTTTTTGAAGTTTTCCCATGTGGTTAGTGGGTCTGAGCATAAGGGTTTTTGAAAATCTCAGTTGAGGATATTTCCTCCATCCAGGATTGAGATTCCGAGTCAGCTAAACTTTCTGGGCGTATTCTGCACCATCTGGGTGCTTGGGTACTTGGTTCCGCCGGTTTTTAGGACACTGAAACAAGCCAATGGTCGGAGAATTTGATTTTTTTTGTTTTAAATTTTTGAATTTGGTGACAGAAAGTTATTGATGCAAGTATTAGGTCTATTCTCGACTTAGAGGCAAGTGTCCCATTGTGTACATGTGGGCGTGTCATGTTTTGTAGCAGGGATTGCCTTTTTGGCAGTGGATCATATAGTCCTAGGGTGGCCTTTAGTACTCTAAGTTTCACTTGCCCTTGTGGTATCTCTGTTGTGTATGGCCATTGGTCCGTTTCTGGGTTAATCCAGCAGTTCATTTCTCCCATGACAAAAGTGTTTGCTGGTAGATTTAGTTGAGTTAGGGCTGTGAGAAATTCTCTTCAGTCCTGTGCACCATTTGGGCGCACACACAGGCGTTTGTGTGCACTTCAGTGTGCCATGAGAATGTTACAGCTTTTATGCGGTGGTCCAGGAACAAATTTTTATTAATAAATTTAAAGTTTTGGTTTACGCGTACTATCACCCCACAGTGGAGTGACCAAAACAATATTGTTAAGAGGAGCATTTTTCCCATGCCTCCTCCTATCCCTGTGGACAGTGGGTTTCCTGCACCTCCAGGATATCCAAAGGTGGGTTTTGTAGGAGACTCAACTTCTTGGCCCAAGATGTTAAGGCCTTGAGTCCTGCTATGTTCAGCATCCCTATCTCTACTGAGACGCCCAATGCGCCTCAGGAGCGGTTAGCAGGGCCTCCTGGCCCAACTCCCTCGCCCACATTGCTCTAATGCACCTCTGCTGCGTAGAGCATAACCATGAGTAGGAGTTGGGGTGTGTTCTGCCCCTTTCATCACCACAGTTTTTGCTCCTCTCTTGGCTTTTCTTGGTTTCAAAATGTTATTGCAGTGCACTTGTGGATTCTTATTGGCCACATTATTTTCTTGCACATTCCATTGTTGATTTCCCAACCCAATTGGGTTAACTTCTGCATATTCTGGGGGTGCACTGAACACCAATTTGCTGCATTCATTTCTGAATCAGGTTCCACTGAATTTGAACTGGTCAGATTGGGTGTATGGTTTTCCATGGGATCTGATTGGTTTATGGACTCAAGTTCCTCCATGTCTTCCTGGATCTGCTCTGGCAATATGGTTGAACTCTCCAAGGCCTTTGCCTTGGCCGCGGCCAGCTTGTGAGCTTTTTTGGCCATTTTTCATTATTTTGGGGAATTAGGTTCAATTATTTTATATTATCCATGTTCTCCCCAGTTGAAGGCTTGTGTAGTGTCTGTGATTTTGGCGTGCTTTGAGTCATCTTTTCCCACATCCTCCTCACAGAATTCCATTACTCTCAGGACTTCTTTGATGGGGCAAGCATGAATCTTGTGCCTAAGGCCTGGAAGTGGCTGCAAATGGGGGGTGCGCTTTCCACTGTTGCATGGAACAGCTGGGTTTTTTCCATTGATTGTGAAGGATGCGATGTGGGGGATTTTTGTAATATCCTCTACTACATCCTGGTTTGGTGACATTATTGCTATTGCCTCCACAATGCTAAGGGTTGGCATCAGCCGGAATTGTTGCATTTCGAATTGTTTAATTTCTCCATAGGCTTCCTTGCCTTTTCGAGATGTCTTTTGACTACTGTGCGCGCCAGTGTAGTCAGAAGATAGTCAAAAATGATGAAGATGTCTTTGGATTCTGTTAATGGGTGCATTTGGTTGGGACCAATTGCTGTCCATCAGGAAGATTGAGTACTACTCTGACCTTCACTGCATCGTTTGCTTCTTCCGCAGTTTTGAACCCAAGGTCTACCTAACCTCTGCGGATAGTATGGGTTATAAGGTATACCGCTTGTGTGAAAAAAAATTTTGGGCTTCGCTGAACTTTTCCCACATTGTCAGTGTTTCTACGCCCAGGAAAACTCATAACCTGTGTTCCACTGATGATAGTAATTGCAATTGGGATACTTACAGATAGCTGCAATATTTTACTAAGAAAATGATGAAATCCATGGGATGTGCAACCTCAGGTTTTTTATTTTTGCTTATATTTTTGTTTGTACCTGTGCGCTTGGTACCTTTGGGCGGTGCAGGTCCAGGTCTGCTGCCCTTTACTGCGTTTGCCCAGCTCTTTACCTTATTGTTCATACTTATCTCGCCTGGTGTTGATTATCAGATTACTCTGTTTGATTCAAATTAAAAGTACTAAAAGTGATAGTAATCGGAAAAAAAGCTCAGTTTGGTTATTTAGCAATGTTAATTGTATTTGACCATTGCTAGATAATTTAAAATTAATACTATTTTTGTGACTAATCCCATTCAGGTATCAAACGATAAATTGATTATAGTAATTGTTAGTTAAGATTGCCCAAAGTAAATAGCAAATTGGAAGCCCCAAGTCAAGGCTTCACTCAAACTTTTGAGAATCCCAATAAAATGACTTGCATTCAAAGCCAGGGCAGTTAGGGGCGGTGCCACTTTGGATCAAATGGGTTTGGCACGCCCAAACCTGTTGAGGCAGGTTTGACTTTACTTGTGGTGTGGGGAAAGGTTCTGTTGGTATTCCTACCCAAATTGAAGATTTGGATGTGCCAGCTGATGGGAATCAATCTTGATCTGACCAAATAGCTCAAATACTGGTTGGGGATAATCCCCAACAAAAATAATAGCTCTCAAAGTTGAGGATCAACCCCAACTTATGCAGTCAATTATTGCTCCCTTGGAGCGTTCTAATTTTAGGGGTTCAAACCTGATCCATGTGGTGAGCAAAGTCTATTTGACCGAGATAACTAGCCTGCTATAAAATCTTAATTTTCTATAATATATAGATCTTAGCTTGGACTGCTTGCATTTTGATTGAGAAACCTCCATGCTTCACCTTAAATTGCGAATTCTAAGCTAATAAATTTTACTCTCTTATTTTCACAATTTTAAGTAAATATTAGCAAAATTTACTAGGAAATACCACTCCAGACATATCATCTTTTAAAAGGCTTTGTCAACTAAAAAAGCCTAAAAGGTATTTAAACATCCAGGAGCTCTGATTCCCATGGTCTCAAAAATATTTAGGGATATGTGGTATCACTCCCATGGTCCCAACAAAACTGGTGCTTCCTGCCGGATAAACCCCTAGTTCCCAGTGAAGAATAAATAAAAGTTATAATAACAATGATAATTCGGCGTCAGATATCTGTTTAGATCAGGGACGCCTTAAACTAATGACAAAACTACCCACAATGATGCGTGGGATGGAGCAACAAATTCTCGCCCTTGAGCAACACCAAATCAAATTTTAAGATGAAACTACCAAGCTTAAAAGAAAAATTCAGCAGTTATTTCCTCTCATTGCCACTAAATTGGCCCTTTGTGCCACCCATGATTGGGTAGACTCAATAATTGAGGATATTAACACCTTACAAAATAAAGTTGACATTCTCCACCTTACAAAACTAACAGCAATATCAGTTCCTCCTTTGGTGAAAACGTCACACAAAATTTAGTTTAAATTGTTTGGATGTTAACCCTTAAGTGGCACATTAAAACCTTCGTTTAAAGAGAAGTACGTTCAGGTGAGTGGAGCATCTTCTCTTTCTTATTTTGTTATGAAATTGCTATAGACGAAGTCACTGTCACCCAACTTCTTAAAAACCAACTAATTGTCTTTTTCATGAGCTCAAGAAATTGCGGTACCTTATCTAATGCACTGCCAGACATGGGATGATGCCAAGCTTGCCTTGCTTCAGGAATTTGGGATCTAACTAACTTTATCCTATAAGAAAACTTTTATGGGTATAAGCCTTAATTAGGGAGAAATTACCACTGAGTTTTCTCACCATTTTTACTTTGAATCTCAAACTTTGGTTGCAGGAAAACGTCTTACTTTAGATGACGCTATCACTGTTTCACTTTCAGCATTTAAAAATATGCCTAACATTTTATTTATATTAAAGCAGTGAAGCATAAATGGAAGTCTCTCCTCAATATCAAAGAAGCCATTTTGGAGATTTCAGTAAATCTACCTAAACACACTGGGCTCCCTTGTGTATAATAATAATAAACCTCAGCCCCCTAGTGCTAGAGGTTACACCCCAAGTCGCCTACACCCAAATTAACTGTACTTTTTGTAAGAGAACCAACCACACTGTAGACTTTTGTTGCGTCCTTCAATATAAGTTGACAAAAGATTAGTCAGTATAGGGCAAGAGGATCCCTATGCTGACGGAATTCAAGTGCCTCAAGATTCTTGTTCTATCTCTAGCTCTATTCCCAGAACTTCAGGATATTTTGTGTTTGCTGCGCCTGCAGAAGTTGAAGTAACTCCTTCAATCCAAGAAAATAAAGATCTTCAGCTTTCTTATTTTTATATTAGGCAGTTACCCCAACAAAATTAAGAGGTCAACTCCTCTATGGAGAGCCAAGCACTGTCACTAAAGACCTTTGAATGTCTTGAAAAGCCCCAAGCTTGGCCATGGCAGAATCCTCTACTTGCTTTGCTAAAAATTACTAATGACAGTTTACTTCTGTTATTTCTGGTTTGGATCTTTAGTGGTTTTATTTAAAATAGTCATTCAGTAGGTTAAAGGCCTGCAGATAATTGACACCAGATCCTTAATAACGGTATTTCCCTATGACTTATCCAAATAAAAGGGCTCCCAACTTAAATCATGAAGCTGAATATGGGATGGCCATTGATAAAAATTGGGAGTTGGCTACTCTTCTCATGAGTACCAAATGTTAAAATCTGGGTTCTTCACTTATTGAAAGTTTCAAAAAGTTAACTGTACAGGTTCTATATGTGCACAATTTGTATTGTCTGATAATAGTTAATATTTGATTGGTAATAGTATAACAACTATTATCCACATTTGAATAGAAAACCCGTTATGGTCCAATGCTAGACCTGTACTCCTTATAATACTTTTGATGTTGACTGTAAGTTCTTCCCTTATCCGCCTAACTTTATCCACACTTAGATCCATAAGTTATTGGCCTTTCTTCTCCTGACATGGATTTTTCAGCGATTTCCTTAAAAGTTCAGCTTCAATTCTTAAAATCCTCTATCCTTATCCTTTATATGACAAAAGAGTCCCAATTTATTTTTCCAACAATAATTTATTTATGATAAATAGAACTCAAAACAATTATTGATCTCTAACTCAATGTTTGGACTTAATGTTAATGTTCTTTATTAATGTGAATTATCAGGGAATTTATAGAGGGAATTCGGTGCCCAACCCAAGTTGGCGCCTCAGACATGAAACAGCAGCCGTTGCCATTAAACTTTCCTATGACGTCTCACCAGCAATGGTCTTCTCCATCTGGTTAGGATTTCTTTATCATAAATCCTCAAGACCTAAAATGGACAGTCTCAGAAAACGTGTCTCTAACGATTTCCACTCAATCCCAGCGAACCAACCATATATGGTAAGCGACCTGCTTAGGTAATTGGACTTGTTACCCATTATGACAGGTCATAAACCAACTGATCAATTTTCTAATTGCAGGCGGCATCACTCACCTTGCAACTGCTCAATAAATTCCCAATTGGTCAGTGATGAAAACTGACTTTTCCCAATCAGTATACCTGATATTTAATCAATGATCAACTATCAGATGCCCCCAATTCGTTGTCAATTCTACACAATGAGATCTTAAGAATTCACCTGGATCTATCCAAGATGGATCCAAACCTAAAAAAAGCCTAAAATTTCTCAAACATTATTAATCTAAAATTGGGGTCAACCAATATCTAATTCACTCGCCTTTGGGAATTATCCCCTAGCAATCCACAGGTAGTCTAGGAGGCTGGAAAATTGGCAAAAATCCTAAAAGCCAGTAATCAGTCAACTAAGGCAATAGGAGCATATTCTGCTTTATCCCTTCAACTTGGGAAACTTTTAATTACTGCCCCACCATTGAATTAGAAAACAATACTTTGAGTTGCTCATTGGGGTCCAACTGATGCAGAAGTTTAACTGCATCATCAACCACAAAGAAATATATCTTTTCCTACTAGGGTATTAAATCCCATTAATATCTGAACTCTCCATCAAAATTTAATGAGCCTCAAAATTGGACATGCCTCCTTGAATACCCGTCCTTCATTTGCAAACTTGAATAGCAGGCCCTAGGGGGAAAAACTAAGTTACCCCCAGAGGCAGTAGATGCCAAAGATGGGATCCCTCTATATTCACCACATCCTATCACAATACCTTCTGGCTCGCAAGTTATTGTAAATAAGGGATCCAGATTCTCACCCCTTTTAATCAAATATTGAAGTTAATTGGACACCCAGACCCCTCAATAAAAAAGCGTTGACCTGCCCAAATATTTTGGATCCTGACTATGGGAAGTCTATCTCAGTCTTATTAGGTAATTTAACAAATAATACCCTTCAAGTCCCTCAGCATGCCCTTATCGCTCATGTAAAACTATGCCCAATGGAAATATCACCAATGTGGGCTGTTTTGGATCGTTACAGGATTTAAAGTTTTGATCCCTTTCCCACCATATAACCGGTTAATAGCATGAATGGTGACAAACATACCCCTAATGAACGCCAGAATGTCAAAGACCTCCAAGAGGAGTATGAAGATATTTTTCCTTGGGACCAGGTGACTATGGAAAAATGTCTGAGGTAATTTACCAAATTGAGACTGAAGCTCACCCTAAATCTAAATTCTGTCCATTATAAAAACTTTAGGTGTAGGAAGCTCAATTGGCCTTAGAGTTACAGCAACTGTTATGGTCCAGTTTACTAGTGCCTTCTAAAAGACCGTGGGCGTCCCCTTTCTTATTAATTTAAAAGAAGGATGGTGGCCACCGTGTTTCATGGATTATTGACGCCTCAATTTTATCACACAAAAGACAGATAGCCTTAGCCGCATATAGATGATTCCTTACGCTTGAAGTTGATGTCCCACCATTTATTGGTTATGGATCTTGCCATCAGGTATTGGCAAGTTGATTTGTCACTGGAATATTGTGAAAAATGCGCTCTCATCTCAAGTAAAGGACTAATTAAACCCACTGGGATGCCTCAGGGGCTATTTAACGCCTCTGCTACCTTCCAATGCGCCCTGGACAGACTCTTAGGCGATTTAAAATGCTCCTGTGTGCTAGTTTATCTCGATGACATTACCATTTTTAGAGAACCTTTACCAAACATCTAGATCAGCTCAGGCAAATCTTTCAGCGGTTAAGGCAATCGTTGTTGAAACTAAAGCCGTCCAAATGCTCTTTCTTTTAGAGTGAAATGGATTATTTGGATCATAAGGTAAGTAAAGCTGGAATATCCCTTATTAATGACAAGATCCTGGCCATTTCAAAATGTTCCCCCTAATACCTACAAGATGTACAAGTTTTCTTAGAAATGGTGGAATATTATCACCAGTTTATCCCCCAATTTGCAGACACCTCTGAGCCTCTATTGTATCTATTGAATAAAGGGATACCCTTCCAAAGAAAAAAAAAAGCAACATTGGGACTTTGACTTGTTATGCATCTCTCTCCCATCTCCAGCACATATTCACCCAAATTTTGATTATATTTTTCTCCTCTTTACTGATGCTAGCAATATAGCCATCAGAGGCATATTATCCCAACAAGAAAAAAACTTAATGTAACATACTATCTTCTACTATAGCAAGACTCTATCAAAATTCAAAGTCAACTATAGCGTTACAGAAGGAATTTTCTTGATAACTTTACTGGCTATTAAGAATTTATAACCTTATTTATATGGGAAACATTTCACCATAATTAATGACCATGCCTCCTTGCGATGGCTACAGCAAATGAAGGACCCCAACAGGAGATTAGTCCAATGGGCGTTAAAACTTTAGAAACTATAAAGTATAAAATTTACTCTAGGTTGATTATCAACACTTAACCCAGTACCCTTTTTACTGCACAGGTTCAATTTCCTCATGTACTTCGTTGCATTGTATAGAATGTGTTAATCAATAATAGTGTGAAGACTATCATCCATAGTTGAAATTGAACTATTGTTTGGCCCAATGCTCGGCCAGTATTTCCAATTAAATACTCTGTAAGTCGTACTTGTAGGTATTTGTTCCCTATTCTCTTGTCCACCCAATCTTTGTTAAGATACCCTGGTGACAGTCTCTCTCAGCCCACCACACAGTTGGCAGCTATCCCTGATTGTGGTTTATTTGTCTCTAAAACCCCACTCAAATATTTACTTTTCTCTCTGAGAGTCTTCCAATTATTGCCCTCTGCAATAATATCCTTGAGATAGAATGACACAATAGAAGCTGATAGTCTAACTATACAACAAATTTGATAATATAACTATAGAATTGCTTTGCTAATTACTGTTTTTCTACAAAATCCTGTTTTTTATTATAGTAAATCCTAGGGAATTATATAGTGGGGGATTCAGCTGTCTAACCCTTGGTTGACACCTCTTTGATAAAAAGGCAGCCATTGCTATTGAATCACCCATCCTCATCTCAGCAGTGATGGTCTTCCCCATCTTGGCTAGGATTCCTCTCGTTGGACATCTTTATACCTCAAATGGAAAGAGTCAAAAAACGTGTCCCTAACATTTTCCTCTCAATCCAAGCAAACCAATCATGATTGGCTAGCGAACTGCTTAAGTAATGGGACTTATTACCCATTATGGCTGGTGACTTCATTAACCAATCAATTCACTAGTTGCAGGTGGCATCACTCACCTCACAACTCACTAATCATTTCCAATCAGTTTGTGATGAAACCCGACCAATCCCAATCAGTACAACTGATAGCTAATCACTATCAGATGCCCCTATTTTGTTGGCAACTCTGCCCAATGAGATCTTATGTATTCATCCGGATTGATCCCCAATGGATACAACCAGGTGAATATCTAAAATCCTCTGAATATAGTTCCTCTGAATCGTGGGCCAACTGATTTCTGGCTTAATTTCGCCTTAGGGACTTTTCCCTAGCAATACCAGGTAATCTAGCAGGCTGGGAATACGGGCAAAAAATCCCAACACATCCCCCTCTTGCCTAGATTTCCAGCAAGAAAAGGACCGGGGCATGAGAACACCGCTTTGGACAATTGGTCAAGTACTTCATGAGTTCAAGCAGAGTACACTCATCAATACTCAACGCTGCTCGGGATGACCTTTGGCATATGGCGTTCTTCCTCTTCCTCCTTGCTACTGCCTTCTCAGAGCGCGGTCCCTATGACCTTCTGTTGTGCTGGGCTGATTGATTTACTCATGACTATATTAGTCCCAGAATCCAGTTTTCCCCCATCAGGGTATATGACCCGCTGTCATATTCAGGATTCTTGATCCAGCGTCCTTGATTTCCTAATTTTCTCCTCAACCTAGACATGAGACTCTTGCCATTAATGTTTGTTTTGCGGCTTGATTAAGAATACTTATTTATTATTCGCCCTTGTATTTTGCTCATAACCTCTTGGCCGTAAGTCATTCCTAATTCTTCCCTTGGAGAGCTTATCTCATTAATTTTGAGATTAATTTCCCCAAAATTGGAGCCTAATGGATTATAGAGTGCATAATGTCAACTTCAATATAAGTCTGACATTCCCCCTTTCGTCCAGCTCATATGTCTAATTCTGAATCTTTCTACCAGCAGCTCCTCAATTGTCTGTCTGATCCAGACCTCCGTCTCTTCCAGCAGATGAGTCAGGATGCTGGATGGAACCTCTTTTATGGTCCTTCCAGGACTCATAAGCCTAGTCTGGTGCAAGCAGCTAGTCCTTCCATCAAATTACAAGAAATGAGACAAATCCCTCTGAAACCAGGCTGCCCATCATTTTAAACAACTCTCACCCAAATCTTCCTCTGCAGTCAATTCCAAAGTTGGACTTCGAAACCCTCCTGGATTCAGCTCCTTTCGCTGATGCTCTGAACATCATCATAGATGCTCAAGGGATTATGTCAGTTGCTTTGGATCATTCATTTATGGGTGGGTCAGACTTGCTCCCTGAGTTCCTCTTCTGACTCAGTCAATTTTAAAACCCACTGTTCTGGTTTCTGAGCTCTCAATTGGTAACAGCATACACTTCAAGCTCCCCTACGCTGAGCTCCAGACCCAAGTCACCAAGGCTTTGACATTAGTGCTGAATCCCTCTGATCTTGATAACCTTCTGGATTGGATACTGCCGCTTATGCTCTTTGCTTTGTTGGCCAAGTTCTTTGAAGTTGTTCCATGAAGCTTCCAGACTCGCCTGGTTTCCACCATTCATTCAGCTTTAGCTTCCGTGAAGCCTGTAGTGACCGCTTGCAAGATTCAATCTGCTCTCTGCACAACTATCTCTTCTCAAGAGCTTCCCATCAATATCTTCCGCTGATGGCGTTGATAGGGGGCATGATTTGACAACCCCCATTGAGTATTCCTTCTTCGTTGCTGGCCCACATGTCTGGTGTCCTTAATGAAGCCCATCATCAGGCGCTCAGGACAAATCTTCCAGCTCCAGTGCCATATCAGGATTACTCAGGGTTATTTGCTGATTGCCTCTTTCTATACTGCTGCTTTCCTTGCTGCTCTGGGGTTTCGCGATTGGCTTCCTCCAACATCTCAATTTCCCTTCCCTTAGTCACTTTTTCTCAGGGTTGGCATCTGCTCAACGAGCGTGGTTTTGTGTAGGTCTCTCCATTTCAAGCGTCTGATTGCATATCAAATTCAATATTCTGTTTATTCTGACTGCAATCCATCCTCCCTCCACCAAGAGGTGACATAGGCGGAATCATCCCATACCAAGGACAATCAATAAAAATTATAAAAATATATCGGCTCTTTTATCTATGCAATTTTTCAATATCTTTTATCAGTTTTTTTATCTTTATTCTTCTTTTTTACTATGGGACTTGACCTTAATTTGGTTCAACGGTCCATCTTTTCCCCCAAACTGGGACTTGGGTACTTAAACCTGTCAGTTTTCCCTGGTTCAGAGGTCCTTTTTTCAGACTTAACCATCTAGATTGGTCCAGAGGTCCTTTTTGGAGTTGACCTAATCATCAGGACATGACCAACTTAATGGTTCATCAGTCCTTTTAGAACTCTTTTATTTTTCCCTAATCCAATGCTTTAGATACTTAGTGTGGGCTCGATTTATAAATCTTCAATCCAAGAGATTCTTGATGGAGTAAGCATTGGTCGCCATCTTGGCGATTACTTTGAATGGACCTGACCACAACGCATCTAAATTTGTTTCTTCATCCAAAACCATGCATATCATAATAGGCAACTCTTTCCCCTATTCAATATTCTTCTAATGCCGGTCAGTTCTTGTCATCCATCAATTTTGCACAGATCCTTTCTTCAAGGCTGTATTGAATGCTTGATATTGCATATCAATCGGGATACTTGTCATTTGGTTAAAGTATTGCTCAGTACTCATCCCCGATGTAGGTTCCACCACGGAATATAATTTTGGTGGCAACGCGGCCTTCCTTCCATATAATAATTCAAACGGAATCTTTCCCATCACCATATGATGACTAATATTGTAGGAGAACATCACCAACTCAGGTACGTTCCCCACAAGGAAGTTCTCCCTACGACAAGCTTCCTCAGCATCATGGCCAGCGTCCCACTTACCCATTCTACCAGTCCATTCATCTCCGGCCAGTATGGTACTGACACAACTCCTCAGATCCCCATTATCTAATTTAACCTTGGGATCAAATGAGATGTGAAGTTGGTTCCATTGTCACTCAGCAAGACCTGCGGACATCCATGCTGGTATACCATTTGATCCAAGATGAATCTTGCAGTACTGGTAGCGTCTACTCTGGTTAGGGCCTTCATCTCGACCCATCTCATCAGATGGTCAATGGCAACTATGATGTACTTGAATCCCCTTGTGCTCATCGTCAGTGGCCCCATCACATCAATGGACACCATGTGCCAGGCGAATCCAGGGCGGACCAGTCAGTATCCAGTTGTATTCTTATGTTGTTTATGCAGCTGGCACTCCATGCAACAAGCCAAAGGATCCGTGACATCATAGTATGATCAATTACTAGTAATACTGGAAAATATGGTCAGTTGATTTCCTAAGGCCTCTGTACCTACAACCTTGTGAGCTGCTTGTATAATTGCTGCTATTTCCAACAGTTTCAGGAACAATAACTTCATTCCATTGACAGTCTTGAATACTTGTCCATCCATAGTCTCAGTGTTTTCCATCGCTTTCAAAAGCGCGCCTTGGATTTCACGAGGCTCATCCCCAATTCTTCCTTCGACCATTTTCTGGAATAGCTCATCCTCCTGTGGGTATACCAAATGGACCATGGCAACCGCGATAAGCCATCCGCATTATTATGAGAAGCCCCTACTCAGTGGACTATCTCATAATCATAATCCTGAAGCTTAAGTGCTTTATCAGGCCAGTTGTCCTTCCAGCTCTCTTAAATTGTGCAGCCAACGCAGCAAAGAGTGGTACATTTCCACCTTAAAGTGCGTTCCGTGGACATACACCCAAAACTTCTTACATGTGTAAATGACCACAAGGAATTCACGCTCAGTCATGGTGTGTTTCCTCTCAGCGTCTGAGAGTGTCTGGCTCACATATGCCACAGGATGTTTGTCCCCAAGTTTGTCTACTTGGCATGTACAGCGCCGATCGCCATCAATGAAGCATTGGTTTGGATGATAAACTCCTGGTTGAAATTTGGATATTTCAGAATTGGCAAATCTAAAATACTGGCATAACTCATCGAAGGAGTCCTGGGTCTCTTCATTCCTTATGAATCCTTTTTTCAGATCGTTTAATAAATGGAATAATGGCTTGGCTATTTGGGCGAAGTCCTGGATAAATCTTTTATAGTATCTGACCATCCCAAGGAGTACTTGGATGTCTTGGAAACTCTTTGTAACAACCATACGCTCTATAGCTGCCATCTTCTGGGTTTGCGGCTGCAATCCACTTGAGTTGATTACAAATCCCAGGTATTTCAACTCTTTCTTGAAGAAGTGGCACTTCCTTGGCTTGATCTTCAGGTTAGCTGTGGACAGTCGCTTAAAAACTTCTTCCAAGTGGTGCAAATGATAAGTAAACGTTCTACTGAACACGTTGATATCGTCCAGATATACCATGATGCATGATAACTTCAGGTCACTTAATATCGCATCCATGGCCCTCTGGAACGTCGCAGGCGCATTGCAGAGACCCTGGGGCATCCTCTTCGGCTGGTATAACCCCTGCGCAGTAATAATTGCGTAATTTTCTTGGTCTTTTTTTGGCAAGTCAATCTGCTTATATCCTAAGATTAGATCCATTGCAGAGAAATGCTTCTTTTCTCCTAAACAATCTAGCGCATTGCCAATCCTTGGTAGGGGATACAAATCCTTCTTCTTAATTTTTTTCAGCCTTCAGTAGTCAATCACCACCTGGTTCAATCCATCCTTCTTCTTCACAATCAAAATTGGACTCACCCAGGAGCTTGACGATGAAAGAAGATGCCCATGCTTCACTAGTTTGCTGATTTCATACTCCACTACCACTTTGATGGCTTTCAATCTTTGGATTGGTCTCATCCTTATTAGTAGATTTCCCCAGTGTTTACCTTGTGAATTACATCTCATGCGCATCCCAATTTGAGGTCATCCTGAGTGAACACTTCCCAATTTTCTTGAATAGTTTGAGCACCTCAGCCTGCTGTCCTACTAGCAGATCAGCAAGCTGCTCCTGATCAACCAATAGGTTGATGCTTTTGGCTACCCCAGACAGTAATCCCATTTCATTGAAAGACCCAAAATTGTGGAATTATCTCAATTCAACCATCAGGATCAGATGAATAAATGCGATGATCTGATTCCTCTTGATCTTCATCAGTTTTTTACTCAAATTCGCCAGGAGAACTCAAATTTCTCCATGGCCTGGCATTATTATCCCAGGAGCCACCCATGGCTCCACTCTGGACTTCTTCCAGGGGCTTCTGACCTCCCCATACAACAGCTCAGGAATCTCCAAAGTCAACCCTGTGTCAACTATTATCTGCAATCCTACCAGTATGGTACTAACTTTCTTAAGCCTTAATGGAATTCCCCAGTTTTCTAGGATTTCCGCCAGCATCTTGAGTCTCTTCCTAACAACTAATTGTATCAAATTGGTATAATGCCACCATTGTATATCAGATTGATGAAGTTGTTTATTCAATTCAATGGAGCTTCACCATCCTTCTGGTATACCAATGGTTATGTCTGACCCAGTATGGTCAACGTATTATCCTTGAAGTTACATCTAACACCATACTTCTGTAGAAATTTCATTCCAATCAGGATATCGTAGTTTTGGTTCGCCCTAACTATCTCTGGTGCAGATACCACCAATGACCCAAATTGTAGTGGCAGCACACTATACGCTCCACAGGAAATGGTGATGTTCAGCCCAGCTGTCCTGTATTCTCTCTTGTGCTCCAAGTCTAGCAAGATCTTCATCCTCTTTACCAGCTTGGTTGAGACAATATTGATGGGCGCTCCACTGTCAAAATCGCCCTAACCCTCAATCAATTCACCTGTATATCTATATATGTACACTCGGAGTATTGTAAAATAGTATTTAGTGAGTGAATGGCGGCGTTATTAGCCAAATCTAGGGTGTTAATAATTTGCGCCAATAATTTAGGAAACGATTCCTTTATTGCGCCAAGGGCGATAGATAGATTGGCCTCATCTAAACAGACGCCTGATAACTCTTCAGAATTTTTGGCGGTTTGATTCTTCTCCACCAGTTGTCAGGCGTACAGCCAGGCAACTTTCTGGATTATCTCATGGTCGATTCTTTTCGCCCCAGCTCTGGTCATGGCATTCACATCCATATTGACCACTTGGTATAGCTGATCCTGCTCTTCATCTACAAACAGATCACTAATGTTGATTTCTTCATTCATGATTTTGGGAGGAACAGGTTTCTCCGCCACTCTAGACTGTTCCTTGTCTAGGCAGCGAGCCCTTTTCTCAAATCCTTGGAGGCTATCTCCTTGGTCTGGACCACATTAATCTGATCCTTTGGCTTTTACAGTGTATGGCGAAATGTCCTTTCCCGCCACAATGATAGCAGACCTTCTCTTTATTGCTTAACCATCTGAATTCTTCAGGTTTATTTCCCATCACAGTTCAGTTGGCAGCCTCCTTTGCTCCTTCATTTCCCTTTGTGGGATTCAGATTTCATACCAGAAAGGACTTGAAGCTCTATTTGGGGCATCAAACGTTGCTCCGAAAATCTTCAGGTTGTCTACCATTTGTGAGGTAGTTATCTCCATTGAAAACATGGAAGACATCATATGATGTAAATTGCGGTAGGGTCAAAGGGCTGCTTGCAAAGCGATTCTAGCACCAAAGTCCTCCAATACTTTCGCTCCAGCCAGGATCTGCAACTCCTGGTAAAATCAATCTGCGAAGCTAGCAAGAGACTTATCTTTATGGAACTGAATTCCTATAAATTCTTGCTTGCATTTTGACATGTGGGTTGAACTCCCAAACTCCTTCATGATGGCCACCTTTGCCTCAGCATACAACCAGCTGTCCCCCTCCAGGTGGGGTAACACTAAGTTTTGACAGTCAGTGTCCATGCAGTTCATGACTGTCAACGCCTTTTGACGATCTCCATACCCATTCACGGTCATGTCAAACAGTCAGAAAAATGCTGGGTGTTATCCCAATGTAATGTTGGCAATTTTGGCGTTGCCATAAATTCCTCAACTTTTTTGATCAAATTCTCAATATCTGCATCAAACTTTCTTAAACAAACGTGATCCACTTCTCACTCCATTTTTAAGTATAGGACCTCTTACTGTAGTGAGCACCAACTTGTAAAAATTTACTCTAGGTTGATTATCAGCCATCAACCCAGTAACCTTTTCTACTGCACAGGTTCAATTTCTTTTGCACTTCGTCACGTTTTATAAAATGTATTAATCAATAATAGTATGGATACTATTATCCATAGTTGAGATTGAATTTCTACTTGGCTCAGCGCTCAGCCAGTATTTCTGATTAAATACTCTTAAGTCATACTCGTACGGATTCGTTCCCTATACTCTTGTCCACCCAATCTTCATTAAGATACCCCTGTGACAGTCTCTCTCAGCCCAACACACAGTTAGCAGCTATCCCTGATTGTGGTTCCTTAGTCTCAAGATCTACACTCGAATCTTTACTTTTCTCTCTGAGAGTCTTCCAATTATTGCCTTCTGCAATAATATCCATGAGATAGAATGACACAATAGAAGCTGATAGTCTAACTATACACCAAATTTGATAATATAACTGTAGAATTGCTTTGCTAATTAATGTTTTTCTACAAAATCCTGTTTTTTATTATAGTAAATCCTAGGGAATTATATAGTGCAGGATTCAGCTGTCTAACCCTTGGTTGACACCTCTTTGATGAAATAGCAGTTGTTGCTGTTGAATCACCCATCCTCATCTTAGCATTGATGGTATTCCCCATCCTGGCTAGGATTCCGTCATTGGACATCCTCAAGACCTCAGATGGAAAGAGTTGGAAAACGTGTTCCTAAAGTTTTCCTCTCAATCCAAGCAAACCAACCATAATTGGCTAGCGACCTGCTTATGTATTGGGACTTATTACCCATTATGGCTGGTCACTTCACCAACCAATTAATTCACTAAATGCAGGTGGCATCACTCACCTCACAACTCGCTATTCATTCCCAATCAGTTGGTGATGAAACCCGACTAATCCCAATCAGTACAACTGATAGTTAATCACCATCAGATGCCCCTATTTTGTCAGCAACTCTGCCTGATAAGATCTTAAGTATTCATCTTGATTGATCCCCAATGGATACAACCAGGCGAATATCTAAAATCCCCCAAACGTAGATCCTCCAAAACTCAGGCTAACCAATTTCTGATTCACTTCGCCTTAGGATATTTTCCCCTACCGATACCAGGTAATCTAGCAGGCCTGGAATATAGGCAATAAACCCAACATATGACTTTTCTATTATCCACTGATCAGGACCCATACACCAAGATGCAGATTTCCTATCTTTTCTTCCCATATTAACTTTAACTGACTGTAAAGAGGATCAACTCTACAACCTCCTAACACAATTGCATTTATGTAAGGACAAATCCCTGATCCTTCAGAAAGTATTTGAAAGAAATTGGCAAGTCTTCAAGTCAAGAACGGCCAATTATGTAAACTTGTGTCCAAAAAGTGGGTCCCTATGTACATCCTTTGGCTCGAACCAATGTTATATTAGAGGGATATCAGCAAGTAGCCACGGTGGAATAAGAAAACCTACCAGTGGCTGAAAACTAAAAGTTTATTAGTGATGAATGCTCGTTTCAATTAAGGATGTATTATATTCCTGCCTAATATTCATAAGTCTTCCAGATCTAATCGCCAATCTCAACATCCAGTGGTTCACCCTGTGAACCATTCTCTACCATTAGCATTAATGTTGTATGATCTCTCCCTTGAGCCACTATTGGTCATCAGTTCCTCCTTCTAGCCTTGGACCATTTAACTAAGTGGATAGAAGCATTATCTCTACCCTCAGTCTCAATAAAGGCTACCGCCACGTTTTTGTATAAATTTTACTATCACCCAACATAAATGCCTAAACTTCATTCCTTCCCATAACGTGCAAAATTTCTGATCAATGCTGTTGAAAGATTTAGCCAAACTGATGGATACCAAACAAGTATTTTCCACCCCCTACCATCATGCAACCAATGAAATGTTAGAGTGGGAAAATGGTACCCTAACTGCAACCCTTGAGAAAATGGCCTTGACTGACCTTGTGCATCGGCCCCAATATTTTCCTTGTGAAATTCTGCCTATAGGATCAGCTATAATTTAATAACCAAGATTTCTCCTTTACAAGCGTTGTATGGCAGAAATCCTTATCTGTCTTCAGAAGTACAGGCTATGCTGACCAAACCTCCCTCGAAGCCTCTAAAGTCACTATGCAATGTATTGCCAATGAAATTTTCTAACTTCAGGCATTAGCTTCCAAAAGCCTATCTGCTACAACTAGTAGAGAAATTAATTAATTTAATGATACGCATGGCCCCTGAACACCTTCCTACTGGGTGAACTAGTCCATTTTTACCACCACTAGCCTTGAGGTCATGACACCAAATTGGGTACCAACTGGTTGGGGCCTTACAAAGTCATATATATGCAGATAAATGAACAATGAATCATAGAGGTCATTTATGGCACAGTAGTAAACTGCATCCATAGTCGCTTTCTCCATCTGGTTTCCTTCTACGCCAAGATCTAGAGGGTTTTTTGGGATTCCTACCCAAATTAAAATTTAAATATGTCAGCTGATGGGAATTGATCCCAATCTAACCAAATAGCCCAAACATTGGTTGTGGATAATCCTCAACAAAAATCAACGGCTCTTGAAGTCAGGGATCAACCACAACTTAAGCGGTCAACTATTGTCCCTTGGAGATTTCTAATTTTGGGGTGCAAACCTGATCCATGCGGCAAGTGAAGCCTATTCAACTAAGATAACTAGCCTGCTGCTGAATCCTCAATTCTCTATAATTTATAAACTCTTATCTAAGACTGCTTGGATTTTGACTAAGACACCTCCCTTATTTACCTTATATTGCAGATCTAAACTAGTAAAGTTAACTCTTTTCTTTTTGCAAACTTTAGTGAAAATTACAAATATTAATTAAGTAAAATTACTCCAGACATAGCATTTTGAGCAAAATACTTTTTGCACTAGAAAAGCACAAAAGGTATATTTCAACACCTAGGAGCTTTAGGTCCCCTCTAAAAAATATTAAGGGATACGTGGTATCACTCCCATGGTCCTGACAGTCCTATAGGTAATTTAGTTCTGAGAGAAATTTGAATGCTTTAGTTTTAAATATTTTGACTTAATACTATTAACAAATCTTGAACTAGGTGAGGATGCCTTCTAGCAGGGTGAGTGCCACAAACTTCCAACTAACGAGGCTCCTGGCCACCACCACCTCATGACACGCTCCCTACTCTTCTTCACCAACTCCTTGGTGGTAAGAAAAGGGGTTAGTGACACAATCGTCAAGGGTAGGCCATCGCCCAACTCTCATAAATTATTTGGGCTAAACGCCCTGATTGGTGAGAAGTTATGCAGCATATTTGGCCCCCTTCTTAGTCCTAAAAGGATGCTTCTTCCAGGTAAGGTGCAGGGGGTTTTCCCAAAGACTTACAGTGGGTTGCAGAATTGCTCTTCAGCCACATAGGAACGTATGTTACTTGATTTAAGCCACTGTTTGGGTTTATAGGGCTTGTTTTTGACCTGTGAAGCCATTAACAGGGGTCAAAGGGCGTTACACCATGAACAACAGGGTACTCTTAGTCAATGTCAATGAAGAAAGTCTCTGGGCATACTCATCAATTGTCATATTTTGAATTACCTCATTATTGTGGGCCACAACATGAAGAGGATAAAAGATGCCCTTGCCAGGTGAGCTCTTTGAGTGAACATAGTAAGAGGTGCTAAAGTCTACTGAATTTATGGACTAAGATTTCATTTATAACAAAGGAGCGCCAAATTAAAAGGTTCAGGATCAATAGTAATCATTAGGTTAGAAACGTAATCATGAGATTATCCTCCAGTTAAGTTTATGTTTAGGATATCAATATAGATCCATGCGGAATAAGAACTTGGAGGGTGGTGGCATGGTCAGCAATGGCATCTTCAGTGAGTCTTGCATCAATGTAGTGGAGCCCCACAAATTTGTGGATGGTGTTGTTAATCGGAAAAGTTTTTAATTGCAACAAAATATAGAAGTAATCATCTGTATACTATATTATAATTTTGCCCATTGTAAGGCAAAATGCATGGGAGAGGATTGAGTAAGGTAGCGTTTTTGCACTCTAGTTTCGGCCCATAACTTCTCAACATCATCAATATAAACCAATTCATGGGTAACTTTCTTAGAAAGCATTGAGCCAGGGGTTTGACAAGCCCCTTGGCCCCTTGGAACGCTTGTAGCTGATTTGGGTTAAATTAACAGGTAAAACTCATGTATGTGGTAAAGGCAAATTCGCATGTTACACATTTGCTGGTGCTCTTTAGTGTGTAAGGTGCCGTCTGGCACTGAGGGTTATTGAAGAGCATCACTAAGCTAGTTTGAACCATTATGATTGTATTACCTTCAGCTAATTAGGAGAAGGGCGCTGGTTCATTCTCATCCTAATACATACTCTCTGTCATGAAACCTGCTGATAATAATAAGACTCCTCTATTACTCTGGATGATTTACCACCCAAACAACAACCATAATACCGTGGCACAGCCAACCACATTAGCTTTATGTAGATTAGGGAGGAAGTGCCACTATTGGTCAGTTATTCTAAAAGCGGAAAAATGACATCTGTCAGAGTTTTGGGATGCCCACATTGTCCAGCTTTAGAAGATAATAACATTAATCTACTAAGTCCCATTTTGTTTCACTTTTGTATTAAGCAATCTTGTAGAAGTTGGAGTCATTGATTTTTCATAACTACTGCTTGAGTTTGTTTCTCTATGAAACAATAGGTTAATCAATTTCAGGATTTGATCTCATGTTTATTAACTATAATCTTTTATTGGAAATGATCACCAAAGATGTTTTAAGGAGTCAGATCTTTTATTTAATTTACAACAATTGACTTTCTTATGCAGATCAATCAAAATATTTCACCAACCAACAAGGGTGCTTTTGGACTTACTGAAGCGTTGATAACGCTTTCATGGTAGTAACTTGCAAGGTAACCTGAGAGAAGTGAACTATTAAAGATTAAATAATCTTACTACCTAAGCAGTTTGCTAACTTGGAAGTGGTAATCTGATGAGGTTGTATAAATACATAGGGACACGCGTATTTTTTAATCCAACACATTTAGGATCATAATCTAGTTGTAGTGAAACCCAACTAAGTATATAAAATGTGCATTGTTTGAGATGACTCATTAGGGTTAAAGTTCATTGGCAACGGATGCCATTCTTAATAGGTTGCCAACAGAAGATTTTGGCATTAAATTTCTTATTTAACCCTATTATTAATTTTAATATAGACAGAGTTTAGTAAGATAGAATAGTAGTACGTTTTTATTGTGCTCTAGTGGAAGAGTTGAAAGATTTTTTATCTATCTTTGCTCTCAAGCTCTCTTGTGTAAAGAGTGGAAGGGAAAGTTTCCCATGTTTAGTTAGTTCTCCAGTACTCTTGTATAAAAAAGTTGATGGGACTATTTTCCTTGTACAGATTGCTTCCAAATTATCAGAAGGAGGATTGTCAATACCTTCCTTTAGGAGAATACTTAATTATATTGTTACCATTGGTCATAAAAAATTTAACAGTATAGCTGTCTTCATACAACTATCATCATATATATATTTTTCAGAAAAACTAAAAAAATGATCTTGTTCAGTAAACCTAGAAAGGTTTACAGATGTTAAATGTCACCGCAAACTACTTACAAATAAAAAATGATAGTTTTCATGCCTATTTTATCTAATATATGAGAAAACTAAAGATTGGGATGACATAATTTCCAGTTAGCAAATTATGCCCAATAAAATTCAACTGAATAAATAAAGGGAGTGTGCATTAGATTCAACTAAGCCCCATTTCAGAAAGATCTGAGGATTGGCACACTGCCTGATATTTTTAAAATTAATATCAGGTATTTTCACGTGGATCACTTCAACTTTTTAATAAAACTCCATGATCAAATTTTATATATCAAATATCCTTGCTGACCAGCTGCAGCATGGCGGGCAAACAATATATTTGATGAAACTTGTGGAAACACCCACAAGCTTGGATGGTAAGATAAATTTCATTTATAGCTTTTTGAGGTTGAGATGCCATACCCTTATTGTAAATGGGCTTGCTATACCATTGCTCAATTTGGAAGTCTGAAAATGGTTGTTGAAAAGTGGCAACTACAAAAATTCTTTAGGGTTTCTAACACATAATCAACTAGGCTTCTTTTTTACTAACAGAAAGCGTGATATGAGCTGATAAAGATCTAGGTGACAATTTAATCTTGTTTACTAAATAATACTTAGGAATATTTATTTACAATAAAATAAAAACTTGTAAGATCTAAAATGACAAGAACAAGGTACTTTATAAGGGATAGTATTTGCATATATATATATATATAACTCATGCAAATTTAATGACCACTTACTAGAAATTATTGCACAAGTTGCTGAGAAATAACCCTACTTTTAATCATCAAACTGCAACGGTTGACATTCTATTGATTGGAACCTCCATCAACATAAATTAATACAAGTGGTTATTGTGCCTGCAAGTTTGGTAAACTTAAGTAATCATTATTCAGCCTGATACTACTAGGAAGTATGATCATTGAATTAGCTATATTTGATCCATAGATTGACAAATTGCTAATTTAAAGCTTACTTCTTAGCCTAAAAGTCACCAAATAGCTAAAAATGCTAAAAGCTAAGTCTTAGTCTCCTCTTTGGAAGCCTAAAAAATTATCAAACTAATCAAAATAGCATTCACGCCTAATATTTTTATAGCATTAGTATCCGCACATGTTGGAAAAAGCATAACTTGGTTAAAATACCAACACATCCTTCATCTTAATCAGATTATCATATTCCAACATGTTGTAAATACAATCTTTTCCGCAGACAGAAAGCCAGACGTCACAGTACCAATTCAACATAATTCAACGCAACCTAACGTGTAGGTCCTTAGCATATCCTCTTATCCAAAAGTTAGCAAAATAAAATTTTGTCATGTGCCACAAAAATGTAAAGACAAATTTAGAAATTAAAGAAGCGGCTTTCATTGCAAAATAACAATGACATTAAGCATACCTTAGAAATAGCAGACAGTTGAAT
The DNA here is from genome assembly GCA_022478985.1 of Massospora cicadina. Taxonomy (NCBI): domain Eukaryota; kingdom Fungi; phylum Entomophthoromycota; class Entomophthoromycetes; order Entomophthorales; family Entomophthoraceae; genus Massospora; species Massospora cicadina. The sequence goes on along the minus strand of JAKSZP010002792.1, from coordinate 94,989 downwards.
ATAATTACAAATGAATCATGAAATAATGAGTTTTCCCCAGCCTTAATAGTTATCTGCATGCTCATGAAAACTTAGCATGCACTCTATTCACAATATGTTCATCAGTGAGGTCCTTTATAATACAGTCATCCAATGCCAATTTATTGACCTCAAAGAGTCCAACTCAGAGTTTGTCTAGCTTCTTCCGTTGTCCAAAACTGTGGGCGTTTAGAAACTAACCAAATTAATAAATTTAAAAGTTGAAGATGCTGGCCGCTCTGGAACTATATTTTCTATAGCTTTAATTTCTGCTTGTGAGTAATGGAATAGTTGAAGGACTATAATCCTATTAAGACTTTCGTCAAGTTTACCCAATATTGTAAAGGCATTAATTTAATTATTTATTTGAGGCAAGCTGACCTGAGGACATTCATTACCAAAGCTCAAAGACTTATAAAACAAATGAACATAACTACCCAAACAGAGTGATTAACCACCCAAAAGGAGCAGGTGAAACACAACTGAACGAGAATACAGTCAGCCAGGTGGGACAGCGATTAGTTGTTCATACTACCATGGTGGAAGGGGAAGGGGGATAAGGTGGCTTATTCTCAGAATTGGATTCTAAATCAAAGGCAAGTATGCAGGCCAAGGTGGAGAGCAACGCTGTGGGGTGATCAGCGACATATGGAGCGAGTTGGCTGCTGGCTGGATGGTTGTCAAACTTACCTATATCAAAATTACATCTAGGTATTTGGAAAGGCAGTCTTCCACATGAAGATGGATTGAAGGAAGCTGGAATAAAGCTGCAGTGGCACAGGTAGTTTTTGTCTTGGCATGCAAAGCGGCAGCAACTTTCTTGATAGCGGCATTTGCTTGTTTGTGAAGGTGTAGGATGTTACTTATGACCTGAAAGGCAAAGGTCGGAGTAACAATGGGATGAGGGAGACTCTTGGCAAGTATCACTACTGATGAATCGGTCATATCACAGATGTCAGTGTTATATGGGATTTCATCTGCAGCAACAGTGAGCTGGTGGTCAGAGCAGAACACAGTGGCGTTCAGTCATGGGGCTTAAAAACGCCGAGGGATTTTAATGGGGTTTTACCTGTATAAATTCTTTGTTTTGGGTATTTGAGCCTTCAATTACATTGCCCATTTCGTTAGTTTCATTAAATGAAGTAAATGGATTCAAATTATATTAGAAATTGGGTTGGTGAATTTATGGGCTGTGGCTGTTAAATGAGGAATAACGTGGGATCAAATCGTTATCCAAGATGTCCCCTGATTGGTTGAAGCACATGTGGCACTGGACTGAGGAGTTTGATTGGCAGCTGCAAGCACTGTATCAGCTGCAAGTTTTTTTTGGGGGGAAGAGATGTACCCCATGCCAGAAAGGCAGTTGAGTGTGTGGCGTATTGGGGCCAAATAAAGGTAGTGCAGGTCCAGCAGATGCAGCAAGATAGGGGCATTTATGCTTTGAGTAAACTAACTTGAGCAGAACAGACAGATAGTCCGCCCGCCCTCAACATGGGCCCATAAAGGGTGGTTGGGGGCATAGGGAATGAAAATGTGGGGGGAATAGATAATGATATCTCTTTATAATTTGGGCTAATCGTAGCAAATGCCCAAGGCCAAGCAAGATGAGCATCCCCATTGGGGACCACAAACTGAAGGATGGGTTTGAAGTCATACGCAGCCAAGACTTCCATCAGCTCCTGATGGAGCAACATAGGGGAAAGGTAAGTGGACAACCCTGAAAACTGAACTACCATAATGGTGCCAGTGAGGAGCTGGGTGTGCGTTGTGGGGATATAGATGCCCTGGAAAACTAGAGGAACGATGGCCACAGTGGTGCCGTCAGCTTTTCAGGTAAAGCTAAGGTTTTATCCCCTTATAGGTATGGAAATCAAATCTGGCTGGCAGCATCACTGCCTGAATCATGTCAAGAAATGGCTTTTTCTGCATATGGGAATATTTCCCATATTTGACCTGGAGGCCAAAATGCAGCTGTGATCAGGGGAGAATGAGTGGGCTTCGAGGCACTGCCTGGGCACATGCCAGGTGGATGGCGAGATCACTGGGAGGAATGAACCAACCTTATGTATTATTGGGAATGGATGAGCCAGTCCAAACGTATTTCCCGCCGGATGGAAAATGTTGGGTGGGGTTTTGCCACTACCCCACATGGGAGCAGCCAGAAGAGAATTAAAGTCATTGGGAGTGAACGAGGAATGTTTGCTTAGGCTAGTTAGGCTTTTTTACTTTTTTTAATTAAAATCACTTAAAAGTTACTCCAAGCGAAAAGAGAGTTAGGGGCATTAATTTTAAAATTGGTTCAAGAGAGGAATATAAAGTTGGAGGAAAATAAGCCTGATGCCCATAAAGTAGCTTAAAATTAGACTTAAACAATTACAACTGATAGCTTAATTATAGGCAAAATTTGCCGCTAATAAGTATGTTACCAGGCTGGAAGATTTACCAGCTACAAGGTTCTTCAAGATAGTGGGCAGAGTCCTATTTATCCTTTTGACCATCCCATTTGTTTTTGATGGTAAGACGTTGTCAGAACTATTTTTATTCCCATTGGTGTTTAGTTTCAGTATGATGTACATTCTAAAAGAAATTCTTTAATGATTAGTAACTCAATAGCAGCTATGCCATTAATTTACTGCTCCATTATAAACTTGGCAGTACTGCTGGAATCTACCTTGGCTATAGCACGCATCTCTACCAAAAAGTCACATGTTTGATAGCTATAATAAAGTATTCACTTTTTGGTACTTGTGATCAAAGACCCTATCACGTCAAAGAATATTGTATGCCAAGCAAACCCAGGCTTCCCTAGCTGAAAATGGTCGGCTTCTTATAGAGCTTGTGGGCTGACATATAGTGTAACATTATTGATTTTCTGCAATATATCAAAAATAAGAAAAAATAGTATTCCTATTGAACCTGCTCTAGGGTTCTAAGTATGCCTCCATATCCAATTTATTTATGAGCTTCATTGATAACTGCTAAGGGTGGTTAGCCTAGCAGGTAAAACTGCTTCCACCCCTAGTGCAGGTTTTGAGTTTGGAACCTGTACTGGCTAGGAATCATTCTCGGTGTGGTATATTTGTCCCAAGGTCGACCCACCTCGAATAATTCATTGATAACTGCTGTGCGATCAGATGGCTTTGAAAACAGTAGGGATTTTTCCCTAAAAATTTGAACAATTGTCCCTTAATGATCTTTATACTTTTCATCAGTTTGATCTATGCTGGCTCAATTTCTGGTGATTGGTCTTAAATATCACCTGTGAGCATCTTCTCATACAATTCATCTGCTTCAATCTGCAGAACTAGAAAAGTTTTTAAATGTGATAATCCATTTGCATTTTAATGCGCGGTACCTATTTGGTGCAAAATCTCAAAAGTGTATGCTTGAAATTTTAAGGCCCAATGGATTAACCTCCCTTCAGGATCCTTAAGTTATGCAGCCATCTCAGCGAAGAATGATATGTTATTCTGTAAAATGGACACCATGGATGTATATTCCGAATTGCTTACAAGTGTTATAATTTTAAGTCATTTCCATTACATTACAGTGTAGTTTTTTGCTCCTCTTTGCTCAATGTACGTCTCACCTATTTATAGGGTGGTCATCGCTGACTTTGTCTACCTGAATTAACACTGCACCAATTGCCGTTAAGGATGCTTCTGTTTAGATAATGAATGGCCTTTTGAAGTTTGGATCTTAAAGTATTGTTTCATTATTGAATACATTCTAAGTGCATTAAAGGAGTTTTAGCTTCCTCATTCCATAATAAGCCTTTTTGGGATTTTTCAAAACTGTAAAATGGCTTGCCACAATGGTAGCAAAGTTCCTAATAAACCGGCGATATTATATGACCATTCCTAAAAATACAAAAACATATTTACATTTTTCAGTTGTGACAAGGATCAAATTGCCTCAGCCTTTAGGTTTTGAGGGCATAATCCATTGTCGTATGCAATAAAACCTGAGTATAAAATCTCTCCTTTCAAAAAATGAAATCACTAAGGTTTTATCTTCGCATTTGCTGTTGTTTTTTGAGACTTCTTCCAAGTGTTTAAGGTGTCTGTAAAAATTGATATCAAAAACATCAACAATGTCTAGATAGGTGAGAAAGCAAGTCACTTTCAGATCTTTTAATATGGCATATTTTGCTTGTTGGAATATCGCATTGCATTGCAAACTAATTAAGGTCTCCATGTTAGTTAATATTGCCCTTAGCTGGTAATGATTGCAAAATTTTCTTGATCCTCCTTGAGTGTATTTATTTGCCATTACTTAGATATAAAAGCCATGCTAAAAATTGAGCTTAGCTTAGCTAATCAAGAGCATCATCAATCTGTGGTAGTGGATATGATTCTTTTTTATTATTTAATTTAGATGATAGTAATATATGCCAACTTGGTTGGATCCAACTTTCTACAATTAATGTTGGGCTTGCCCAAGGGCTTGAAAATGTAGCAGAACCCATGGGTGAATAGTTTGGCAACTTTGTTGGCAATCATGGCCTCACTTTCCTACAAGATTTAATTATCACATACAAATCAGCATCTGATTTTTGACATCAACTTTATGAACTATACCTTTGGCATAACTGAGGTCATAATTGTATTTTTCAAACATCTTATAATACTTTTAAAATAATTTAGTGACTTAATCCTTATTTTCCTTTGAGATTCTCGTCTGTTTTTCACAATTAAATATAACTAAAATTGCCTTAGATTCAGCCATCTGTAATCCCATCTAATTCAAAAGATCGAATTCATGGAAAGATAAAATCCACTCAGTAAGAACTAAGTGATCTTAGTTTACTATTTGATATTCTTTTATCTGTATTGACTTATTCTAAGTTGGTGACAATTACCTTGATTATACTATGACCAGGGATTTAAATCCCAGGTGCAACAAGGGTTCAGTTCTGCCTATATGTCAAGGTGCATGTACTTCAGCATAAATCTATTTAGTAATTTCCAAAGTAACACTAGTTCCTATGATACACTACTCAAAAAACAAAAGATCATTGTCATTTACATCCTTAAGAAAATTCCTTAACATTATTAAATTTAATCAGGCAGCTTGTTAAAATGTCAACCAGTCAGATGATACTTAACTCCTACGATCCCATATGCATAAACCAGACTAATATTTTTTCCCTTACTCCAGAGTAGATCCCCTTTCAGGGTATAAAATAGTGAAAAAAATTTCCTAGATTTCAATTAAATTTTTTTCAAAAATCACAGTAGACCCCATTTTGTCATGTGAAGTCTTAACAAGTAATATCTCATAGTTCTGATCTGCTAAGTCTATTGCCAGTGCTTTGACAATATGTGATCCGAACTGAATAGACAAAGCACTAAATGTTCCTCTAAAAGTAGTAGTTTGCAGACCTGCCAATCCATAAACCTTATTATGGTCCATATCAGGTGTGAACCTTATTTTTTACTAACTTTGTAATGACAATGCTAATTGGAGCTTCACTGTCAATGATGGCTTGAACCTTGCCTCATTTACCAAAATACTGGCATAAGTGCAACCAGGATACTGGAAAAAACATTTACTTGATAAGTAGTGGCATCATTAGCTGACTAAGGGATTAAAAACCTAAACAGCTATATCTGGGTTTTCTCCTTAATGATGGTTTTGGAGTTGATATGTTGACTTCGTCCAAGGCACTGCTATTAGGCCCCATATTCATTTGTTGCCTTGGCCTGATCCACATGTGGGCAAATCACCTTTTTCAATCATTTCGGACTTGGCTACCTTTGATTTAAATTATAATCACATTTATTACATCATTTATAAAAATGTGCTCAATATGGTTTTTCTGCTAAATCAATTAGAACTTAAGAACAGGCGGAAATATACAGTTACTAGTTTATTCCACATGGTCTTTCACCAATTAGAACACTTGATTAGTATTGGTTACAACCAAGGTAATCTTGTCTGTTCTAGTTCTGCACCACTTTGAAACATGGCATCTATTGATGCACTTGAAACAGGTGACCTAATTTCTTACATTGTCTGGTTTAGGTTTCTTGCCCAAATTAGTACTGGCTCCAGTGTTGGCTACGCCTCTGTTACTATCAGGAACTCCCCTATATAATTTGGACTGTTTATATTGGTATTTTTAACTTTTTTAGGGGCATCATATGTGGTTCTACAATTCTGTAAGATTTTCACCATTTGTGCAGTTTTTGTATCTAAATATAAGGTGGATATCATAGCTTAGTGTAGAGCCATGTGGGTCCAACGTGCTGATTCACTGAAATATGAGCACAAAATTGGTAAACTTCTCCTGCCCCATCAAGTATATGAGCTTTTAGATAGAACTGGTTAACAAAAATATAATGATCTCATCTTTTTTTTAAAACTGGGTGTCCATTAATTCTTGTTTCTAGTTGTCAACGTGTTCACTGCTACCCAACTCACCAATAAGAACATTCTTTGCCTCTGCATAAGTCTACTCATTAGTGGATAATCTGGTAATAAAAGATTTTAAACTTTAGCGTCAAGACATTTATCATGTTAATTACCTTTTTTGGTCTCCACGCTCTACCATGGTCATCTCAAAAATCCTAAAAATAGGAACAATATTCCATTTGTACTTTAGTCACTTTTGAGTTATAAAATTCTACGTTCTTGAGAAGATTGTCACTGGTACTTCCCTGCTGACTGTAAACTCTAGGTGATGATGTAGGATGCCATACTGGATAAGTGGCAAGGTTTTTAGGCTCCTTTTGCAGGTTCTAAAACTGGTTTTATTATGGCTATTATCACCAGATGAGGAACCATCTTTGTAAATTTCATAACCACTTGCGGCTTTTCTTGACTTTAGCCTAGGCTTTCTTCTAACTTTGCTAAATGATTAGCAATAGTCTTCTCTCATTTACCAAAGTTCAACTTACATGCCTTCATCTGTTGATTTTTTCCGCCATATTTCGTCTACTCTTGTAAGTTGACAAAGTTTGTTGCATTTTCCCTGAGGAGTCAATTAACATTGTGATTTGATCTTTCGTTTTAATCATGTTGGAACCATGTTTTGTCATCATGTTTTCCTTAGCATCAGCTCTATCAGTCAGTATATCCCTTTGGCTAGTAGATACAGAGTCCAAAACCTGGTCTTTGAGTTCTGATAACTTGACCAAGTATCCTTAAAATCACTTAATCAGAGTCTTAATATTGGTGACATGATTTTGTGGTTTCATAATACTTTCTCTAGCATCCCTGTTTTGCTTTATAATAATTTTTAAAGCATAGATTTTCACAGAATTTTCTATTCCAATGTACACTCAAGTCCACTAGTTTAGATGTATAGTAATCAACTGCCTGACCTCATCCATTTCCCCCCTTCACTAGATGGGTTGTACCTCATAATATTAACTTTTTTACCACAAACAACGTCAGAGCAGAATCCCTTGTAGTAATCAACTCTTGTTGAAAAGAGGTAACTGCACATGTTCAAATGGGTTTTTAACACTTAATTGAAAAGGTCTTTTGTTTTTGAAAGAAAGCACAATATGATCTGATAAAGGTTTAGTTGAAACAGTGACTTTTTACTAAACAATACTTACACAATCGTTGCCCACAAAACTAAAAAATACTTGTAAAATCTATAAAGCTATTAACAAGGTGTATTTTTATTTAACCGAGGTAAGCTGACCAGGGGACAGACATTACCAAATATACGTAAAACTAAGGAAATAATTGACAAATATAAAATTAGGCACCCCAGGGTACTCAATTTACTCCTGTTGCTAGCGGGACTTCCAGGTATGGGGGTTGGTGCACTACTCTGAGGGGGTTTCCCCTGCTATGGAACAGGTTTGAAGGAAAGGGTCTGTGTGGAGGAACCAGAGTTGGAACCATGATTCTATGAGCGCTTTTTGCCTTGGTCTCATACATCCATAGAGCCAGGCTTGGAAGTGCTCCAGTAAGTGGACATAGAATCTGTTAATAATCCCATGAATGGTTGGGACTGTGCCCTTGAACGCATCTGATGCAATTGTGTGGATTGTTCACATTGCAATGGGTATTATTAGGGAATGGAGGGTAGATGGGATCGGTGACTTGATCTGGAGCATGAAGTTGCTCTTTGATATCGAGAATTCTTGTTCATTTTGGATCTTAAGCAGGCGTGCGACTTCCTGCCATATAGCTTTGGTTGGGGGGCATGTTTCTAGGCGGTGATGTAGGGATCCCTCCCCTCCACATACTGCACATGTTTTGTGTAGTGAGTTGGAACGGTCCGCCGTCCTATAGGTCCTTCTCAGACAGCGCCAGGCGTTTGCTCTTATCCTTGGCTGTAGGAGTGGATGGTGAGTCATTTTCCACATTGCCTTCTGTGTGGCTAAATCATAGGGAATGTCCAACATATCTAGGTATTCTATCCTAGCTATGCTTGGGGTTGTTGCGAGCATATCCCTCTGGGGGTGGTTTTCTAAGTTTCTTAATTTGCATTGGGGGCTGGGTCGTCCCCTTCCCTGTATAGTATCCATGTTCTCTATGGTCCATCCCATATGGCGGATAGTTTGGAGGATATGTTTGAAATGAGGGGAGGTTCCATGCAGACCCGTTGCATTAGGGTGCTTGGCAAGGTATGAAAGTAGTCTGGGTGGAGTATATTGGTTGGTTAATTTGAGCGCCTGTGAAAAGTTAGTCCTTGCTGCTCAGGACCAATGTTGTTGTGGGAGGTCTGGAGCAAGGATTTCTTTTATCCAGGTACTTAGAATGTGATTGGCATGGCTCTCAAAATCTATCAGTCCCATGCCTTCGCTTGAGTGTGGGCCAAATAGTGTTTCCATCCGTATAGGAGGGTGAGAGCCAGGCCACAGCCAGCCCTGGATAAGCGCGCGGATTGAGGTTATATCTAGGTGAGAAGGCTATCGCATGGGCCTGGTACCACAGTATTGGGAGAATGAGCGAGTTAGCAACTGTATTTCGTCTTGTCAGTCCTGGGGTTCTTCCCTTGAGGGAGGCGACGCGTTTGGATACCCGTTGTAACAGGTTACTTTCCATTGTCTCATTAGCATATCCCCCTTATTCTAGCCAGATTCCAAGGTGTCAGACAGGAGTGGTGGTGGGAGGTGTTGCAAAGGGTAAAATGATTGGGTTTTTTCTTCGTGTGTTGGTATGAGGTTCTGATGTTGTGGCCCAAATGTTTGTGTATTTGCCTAAGAGGGTGATTTCTGTCTTCTTTTTGTTGAGCGATGCATTGCTCACCTTGGAGTATTCCTCTAGAGTGTGTTCCAGCTGTCAGGCATCTTCATTGTTTGCTATACCTGCTACGCAGTCATCTGCAAAGGCCAGTATCTTGACTGTTGGTTGTCCTTGTGCGGTTATCCCCATGAGACGTGTGTCAGTTACTTGGAGGAGTGGGTCAAAGCTGAAATTGTATAGCATTGGGCTGAGGGGATCCCCTTGTTTGAGCCCTCTGTGTGGTTTAATCTTGTTTGTTAGGAATCCAGGGCCGCATACAGCCATGGTTGCAGATTCTGTTAGGAGCATCGCCCATTTCACGAATCTTGGGTGGAGTTTGAAGGCATGTAGACAATCTTTTGGGTATGGCCAGCTAACATGGTCATACGCCTTTTCATGATTTAAGAAGACCAGGGCACCAGTTGCTTTGGATTGGCAAATGTTTGCAACAGGGTGAATGTTGTTCCAGATTGAACACCCTGGTAAAAACCCAAACTGGTTGGATGATAGGACGTCGGAGGCAATTGCGCCTAATCTAGCTGCTAAAATTTTTGTTAGACTTTTTTTGTCAGTGTTGGAGAGTGCAATTGTGCGCCAGTTGGCCAGGTCCAACTTGTCACCCTTTTTATATAAGGTTATAACGTAGGATTCATGGCCTCCTGGTAATAGGCGTGTTTCCAACAAGCTCTGGTTCACAGACGCCAATAGGAGGGGGGCGATTTGTTGAAAATATTTTTTGCAAAATTCGTAGGGTATCCCATCAGGCCCTGGGCATTTCCTACATGGTGCACCGCGAATTGTCTCCCAAAGCTCCTCCCGTGTAATAAGGGATAGTATATTGTAATTTGGTGGTGTACTTTGTATCTCAGCAGTTTGTACAAATTCTTTAATTTTTTTGAATCTGTTGGCGTTTCACAATATAATTTGGTGTAATAGCGGTGTACTTCCGCCTTGACCTCCTCAGGGTCAGTTGCCACAGTGCCGTTGGTCTTGCGGACCTGTGTGCACGTGGGCTGGTTTCCATGGGAGTGGAATTGGCAGAAAAAGTATGTTGAACAGGTTTCGCCTTCCTTTATGAACTTACCTTTGTTCGATACTTTGATTCTGTGTTGGTGTTCAAAGATGAGGTTGTTAAGTCAGGCAGACATGTCTGCCCATTTGCATCCCCCAGTTTTGCTATAGCCAGATCTCGGAGTATTTATTTCCAGGTGGTCTAGTTCCACCAAGGTATGCTTGATTGTGGCCATGTCCACGGTGTACTTACATGATGCAATATGTCAAGTTTTGTTGATTAAATCCTTTTTGAAATTTTCCCATGTTCCGATGGGATTTGAAGTGAATGGGGTTGTGAATTCTGGGTTTGTAGCCTTGTTTTCAACCCAGTCAGATATCTTGGGAAATTTTATATTTTCTGGGTGAAGCTTTCTCAAAGGCGACACCTGTGTGTGGGATTGGGTTGGCATTAACTGCACCATAACCAATTGGTGGTCAGAAAATTGATCTTTTTTGTTACAAATTTGGAGATTATTGAGTGGTGGGATTGCGGGATGAGGATGTGGTCAATGCGACTCATCAATATGAGCGCTCCCTCGCCTATGTTGGGCCGCCTCATGTGGGGAAGGAGTGGTGAATTGGGGGGAAGAGCGTCCTGTAAGCCAAGAGATGCCTTCATTGTGCGGGTTTCAATTTGTCCAGGTGGGTATCCCCTGGTATTAGGCCATCGATCCATATCAGGGTTATCCCAGCAGTTGAAATTGCCTAACATAATGGTATCTGGTGGGAGGGTGAGAGTAGAAATGTTTTCAAAAAATTGTTTTCTCTCGGTTGCAGTGCACAGTGCATATATACATGCTATTCTAATTATTTCCTCTTGGCATGTGATTGTTGCTACCAAGATTTGAGCATGCAAGTGTGACGATGAATTTGTAATTTTAAATTTTTTGTTGTTTTGGATGATCACCCCACAGTGAGACGTCCATACTGATTGTGATGGTGCGACCCTGGTTGACCAGGATTCTTCTTACCCTTGTAGACAGTGGGTTTCTTGGATGGCCAAGATGTATACAAGTGGTTTTCACAGGAATGCCATCTTTTTGGCTTGGGACGTATGAACTCTGGCTCCCACAATGTTTAGCATCCCTATTAACACTGAGGTGCCTGCGGCGCCTCAGGAGCGGTTGGGAGGGCCATCTGGCCCTAGCCCACCACGGCTCATTTTGGTCATGCTCCGCGTCTGTACTCCAATTCTTTCACTGCCATTGTTGGTTCCCTTGATCTGACCCAATGATTCACTGGAATTTCTTTTTTTTAATACTAGATGGTCCCATATTCAATGGAATTTCAGTTTTTTGCATTTGCGTCAACTTTTCCTGCACAGGTCTCATGTTGATTTGATGCGGATTATTGATTGGATTTTGTATTTTTGAGGTTCAATCTTGGGGAATTATGCACCGCATTTTTACCCAAATTGCGGTTGCATTGTTCCTCAATATGTGCATGACTGATGTCGCTTTGTGACTCAGTCAGGTTACTGTGAAAATTTCTGACCTGGGCATATTGTTCTGATTGGTTGGTTCAGTGAATATCTGAAATATCCTCCCAAATTTGTCCAGGGGTTAATGGCAGACTCCGCATGTGCCACCGATTCAGCTGCTGCTCACTTGTGGGTTTTTTGTGCCACTTTACGTTGTTTGCTTGTAGCTGGGTCCACAATGGAGTATAGTCCATCTTCACCCCAGAGGAATTGGTGGTGACCATCAGTCATTTTAGCGAAGTTTTTATTATCTTCATCCATTGCTTCCTCACAATAGTCATTTTCTATTAAGCCCTCTTTCACAGGGCATGCATGTTCCTTGTGGCCCAGTGAGCCACAGTGGTTGCAAATGGGCAGTGCGCGCTCTGGTGTAACTTGGAACCTAGCTGACTGGCTCCCATCTTTGAATTGAAATTCTGCTGTGCGGGGAATTCTGGATAAGTCCTCTTCCACTTCTGGGAAGGGATTTATTACAGCGATATCTTTTCCCATGCTCAGGTTGGGCATCAGGCAGAATTGCTGTAATTCGAGTTGCTGAATTTCTCCATAGGCCACGAGACCTTTGCGGAGCTCCTCCTTGATTACCTTATGGTGAAGGTTGGTGGGGAGAGAGTCAAAGGAGATGAACAAAGTTTTCGCTTTGTTCCATCTGGTGCGCGTGGTGCACACAATTTTTTTGCCCTCGAGGAGGGCAATTTCCACAGACTTTTGCTGCAGCATTAGCTTCATTGGCTGTTTTGAAACCAATATTGATCCAGCCACAGCCCATGTTGTTGGTGGCTACATACACCGCGTGAGGGATCAGTGAGGGCTGTACCTCACATGTTTTCTCCCACAGGGTTGGTGACTCATCCCCAAGGAAGAGTCTGATCCCATGTTCCACCTTTGATAAGGGTTGGTTGAACTGAATGTACATATATTGCGCATGCTTTACAGTGATACCATAAACCCAGACGGTGTCTGAGTTTGTGATTTCTTTGCAGATTGGGTTCCTGGTCCCCCTCCAGGGCGTTTCTTGCCCTTAGCTGCACCGTTAAGTGCACCACTCGCCGCGATGCTCGCCCATGTTGTATTATTTTTATTGATAGAGTCGCCTATCTTTCCTGTGTGTGATTATCTAAATTTGCTGTTTGAATTGAATCGTAGTAACTAAAGTGATTTTTATGAGAAAGAAAAGCTATTAACAAGGTGTTTTTAGGATACTATTTTTATATATATAGGTGATTCATGACAAATCTAATGCTCACCTACTTTAAATCATTAGCATTAATTTAAGGAGAATAGCCTTTCTTTTATTCACCAACCTGCAACATTTGACATGCTATTTGTCAGAACCTCAATCAATATTATTCCAAAGTTGTTATCATTGCACCCACAAGTTTGGTAAACTAAAGTTCTTTTTGAAAAATTATCACAATACCTCATGTAAGTCTGATCATCAAATTAGCCTAATTAATCCTCAATCAACATAATTGGTAATCAGGAGTAACCTTACTAAAAGCCTAAGAGTCTTGAAATAGTACTTTTGATTTAAGCTAAGTTAGTACTTCCTTCTAAAACTCTTAAAAGCATAGAAACTAGTTTTAAATTGCCAATCGTGCCTAATCAATGTTTACTAGTACTGAAACATGTTAGAAAAAGCATACACTGGTTAAAATCCTAAAAATGTTTATCAACCCCGCTTTTCTTAATTAGTTCATTTTCATATAAATCTAGAATAGACCTCTTATGAAAGAGAATTAATGAATTCATTAATTCCTATGAAATTGAGATAGTAGGAATGGTTGTCACATTCTGGAAAGTTTGAAGCACTAAAACTGCAGTACTTTATTTACAATAGTATAAGTTTTTTGGGTATTTAGATCTCAATCACTAAAGAAAATATGATATTTGTCAGGATTTTATATCAAAAGTATTTCATAATTTTAACTCTTTTGGTTTGGTTTACATTCTGGCAGACCCTATTCCAACTCTCCCATGTAAGAATTTTAGTTTGTTTCATTCCTTCCCATCCTGCGTTCTCACCATTTGTAAAGTCCCTTAGCAGATAAACCTTTATCAAAATAAAAATTACCAATCTGCACAATATTTATTTATCATTGTCAGACATTTGCCCACCCAGCTTCAGGATAATAATGTTGGGGGGTCAAAATTGGATGAGGAAGGGAATTGTCAGACATTTACAAATCTAATACTAATAATATCAATTTTTTCTTAATAATTTTATTATCCAAAATCCCTGGCCAATTCTTGGTGGAAACCACAAATTGAAGTAACACTATCACAAATATCTCAGGGGCAGATAACACTAGTTTAAGCAGTTGGATAACTTTAACTACACGGCAGACTCTGGGGCATCAATTGGTTGGATCTTTCCCAGCTGCTACCAGTCCCATTACAGCACCTGGCGGGGACCACCCCTTTTTATAGGCGTGGTGGGGGTCCCCCAAGGTGCAATATTTTTATTTAATGGGGATTGGCTTAAATTTATTAAGTCATTACCCAACAGGTAAAACTTGCCAATTAATACCTCCCCATCCATCAGTCAGCCTAAGGTAATCGAGTTTTCTGAGCTTAATAGGTTGAATTTTCATATTTCTTATTCAGACTGTAACAAGCCATTCTGACTTTTCATTGAATTCACTTCAACCCTCAATAAAGTTAAATACTAATTGGTCGAATATTTTGGGGTTTTTTTTCATTTATCACCAGCTTTGCCTAATAAAACTATAAAAAACCCATTGCTTTCAAGTTTTTAAAGTTAGTTATTTTTATTATTTTTGGTGATTCAAATCACCTATTGTTGGATTTAAAGTATATACACACCAGCAGGCTTCCCTAAAGCCAAAAATCAAATAAGTGGTGCTCACAACAGGTGGCCCTGTATACCACCAAAACCTGTTTAACAATGATAAAAAAATCTGGAACCAAGGTTTGCAGCTTTAGAGAACCAACTATCCAGTACTTTGGCTCGCCTCAAAAGGCTTGAGCAGCACTCTAAACAAGGCCCTTATGGGCCCTCCCCTAATATTTTAACCCTCTTTTTAAGGATAAGTTAAACTGGTGAGGGCAGTATCGTCTATTTCCTTTATGCTTATGAATCTTCAATGGAAGGAGCGACTGACCTTCAAAAAACCAAGTTTATTCTTTATCTGCTTATGTCAGATGGCTCAGGAGATTGTGATTCCTCAAATAGCTACACTTACCACCTGGACAGAGGTTAAACAAGCGCTGATTGACGAGTTTGGTTCAAAGCAGAGTTTACAACGGCAAAAACAGCCCTTTATGTGCATTAGCCTGCAAGAGTAAGAATTGATCCCCTCATTTGTTGAGCGATTCTATACCAAAAGCTCAACCTCTGTTACTGTCCAAAATGCTTCCCTTAGATGATGCTATTGCTGCTATCATGGCTAGCTTGGCGCCTTATCCTTCCTTAGCAATGCATATCTCCGCAGTTAAGCACACCTTCCAAATGTTATGAGATATAAAAGAGGCACTACTAGCAGTGGCTGAATTTAATGAACTTGAACTACAGCAAAAAGCTCCAAAAAAGTATCAACTCTGACCCCTCCAGCTCTTCTATGTCTGTATCCCTCTAGAACCCAGATTTTGAAGAGTTACAACGATCAAATACTCCTCTACCATGCGGGGATAGCCAGAAAATATTGGAAGTTAGGGGACTGCGCTCCCTATTTGGCTTCAAGTTCAACAGCTCAGCCGCTGGAGTCAGTTATCGCCTTTCCTGGTCTCCCTCTTGCATAGCAGTCTACCAAGGTGGAAAAATTACCACATCTGACTAAGTCGCTGCCTCAACCCCCCTCAGCTTTCACTTCAGCTGCCCCTAGTTCAATACCTGCAGTTATGGGGCAACCCAAGCTGGTCATATCTAAGGCAAAAATCGAAGCCATTCCACTTCTAACGCCTCTCCTAAAATCTGGTACAACTATGATGCTCCCTTCAAAAGCAAAAAGGGTAGATGAGAGTGATTAAGCCCTCCCTTATGAGTAGATTAAGCCATTCTCTCAGCCCCCTCTTAGTAAAGCGTTGAGGTTCATTGACAATACCTCCAATGAAAAGTCTGAAGGGGGTGGAGAAGATGCAGGCTATTATGTTTTTGAGCCCCAATGGAAGTGCAGGTTCTGGATAGGTTAAGGCCTGAAAGAATTGATATAGACATAGTAACACGACGAACCTATCTTCAACAGTTGTTGAGAATTTCAGAGGTGATTGATACTGCTAGTGATATGGACCAGCTTATTGGGACAGTGATTCGATCCACCCAGCAGGTTCATATCCTCCAATATATCAAAGACAAACACCCTGTGATGGCTCAAAGCCTTGCTTCCTTTTCTCCGTTTAAAGGAAGTCCTCGTCCTCCCCACTACTTTTTGTAACACAATAACCAAGGTAGAGATTTTCATCAATAAAGGTGCAAGTTCTAGCCATCCTTAATATGGGTGCTCCAGTGAACGTGGTCTTTTCAGAGCTCATTAACAAATTAAGTCGCTGTCTGACCTGGACTATTCATAAGAGTTTGGAACTGCGGGACCTAACAATATGCGAGCTATTGGAGCTTACTCTTCTTTACCCATACAGATTCAGAAGCTCCAACTGGCTGCCCCCGCTGTGGCATTAACCAATAATGCATATGACCTACTCATTGACACTTAATCTATGATTGAGTATGAAGGAATTATTGATATGAAACAGGGATTTCTCTTCCTTTTAAATTACGAAGGTCCCCTAGTCTTTACAACCAATAAGTCTAAGAAGAAGGAATATACATGCATAGTTGAGTATCCTTCATCCGCACTCACTCTTAATTATACCACATTGGGCAGAAACACAAAAAAACTTCCTGACTCTTTGGATGCTTTAGAGGGCATTCCCTTGTATGCATCAGAAGAGTTAGTATTCAAAGAGTGTGAACAAAAGGTGATAGACACTAAAATTACTATGCAAAATCCCCTCAACTGCCTTCTGCACTTAACAAGCATTGATGGAATAAGCCCTTTGGAACCTCAGGTGTTGCCAGGTATCTTAGACCCTGCCTACCAGCGACCTATCAATCTTATGCTGGGGGAATCTCACTAACAAGGACATGGTTGTAAAGAAGCATCAAGAGATTGGAAAAGCCCTGTTGATTCCAATTGAGGACATCAATCAAGTCCATTATATTGGGTCTATATTAGATATGGGATAATCACTGATCAAATGATTTATAATTTGCCTGAAGTTTAATTTCCGATGATCTAACTCCTGTTGAGCTTCATAAAATTCATTCTCTATTGGAGTCATATAGTGACAATTTTTCCAAGTCTGATACTGACTATGGGCATATGAAGGGCTAGTGCCACACCATTGATGTTTGCAATGCCAAACCTATTTAATCCAAGGTATATTGTAAATCAGAAGTTGAGGGGCTACATACGAGGAAAGAGCTTAAACAGGTACTGGACGCGGGGCTACTGGTGCCTTCTCAAAGCCCTTGGTATCTCCATTATTGCTCATAAAAAGAAAAATTGATGGCATCAGGTGGTTATGGATTACCGCAAGCTGAATAACCTCATCAAGAAGGACAGCTACCCAATCTCACAAAATGATGATGCTTTGTCCCAACTTCTTGGTCCCAAATATCTTTCCGCCATGGACTTAGATAGCGTATACTGTCAGATGGACCTTTCTCCACAAGACCAAAAAAATGTGCGCTTATCTGCAGTGAGGGTTTTTTCCAACCTACCCAATTACCACAAGGATTGTGCAATGTGCCCGCATCTTTCCAGCAAGCCATGGACCACATCTTGCAGGAAAAAATCTTAGTTTTGTATTTGTATATCTTGACGATAACATCATCTTCTCTCAAGCATTAAATGTGCACCTTTCTCATTTAAAGGAAGTTTTTCAACGCTTGATGGCCTCTCACAATTAGCTGAAGCTTTTTAATGTACATTTTTTCATAAAAGAAGTTAAATTTCATGGGGTCACTCCATCTCAACAGATGGGATCCAGCCCCTCCATGATAAGGTCAAGACAATATCCAAGATGCCTGTTCCCAAATCCCTCCATGATTTTAAGGTGTTCTTGGGATTGATGGGGTACTACCAACATTTCATCCCAAAATTCGCTCAGCTCAGTGAGCCCCTAGTAGGCCATTTAACTAAAAGCACCCCTTTCCTTTGGGGAGCGGAACAACTTGCTGCTTTTGAATACTAAAAATGCTGCTGCAGCGACGGCCAACCTTACGCCACCCTGACTATAGTAAACCCTCTATGCTATTTAATGATGCCTCCGTTTATGTAGTTGATGCTATCTTAGCTCAATTGGATGAGCATGGGGTTGTTCACCCCGTTTCATATTTCAGCAAGATGCTCTCCAAGGCAGAACCAATTATAGCGCCACTGAGAAGGGATGCCTGGCCGTCTTGCTCACTGTTAAATATTACTGCCATTTATATATAAGATCTTTTTTAAAGTGGTTACTGACCACGCCTCTTTAAATTGGATACAAAATATGAAAGATCCTACTGGGTGGTTGGCACGCTGGGCTTTGAAGCTCCAGAACTATGATATGACCATTGAACACTGAGCTGGGACGAGCCACATGAATTTCAATGGGTTGATTTGACTGCCCATCATTCACTTAGATAAAAGTGAAGCAGAGCTGCTACATGATCTCCTAATGACCCCTGATGCTGGGAGGATGAGGACGAACCAGTTCAGAAGGTGCTAGCTCACCATTCCAATAACACGAAGGTTGATAATGGGAATTAAAACAAGAAAGTAGGGGTAAACTGGTTACCCTACCTCTGACCTTCAGAGAGAGTACTATCATTATGGAGTCTCATGCCCTCCTAGGGCATAAAGGAGTGTGAAACCCTATGAGTGGGTAAAAGAACGCTACTATTTGGAGGGAATCATGGAGACCATCATTGAAGTCTTAGATTCCTGTCTAACATGTAAAAAGCAATCCAGCTTCAAAAACAAGTATCAATATCAACCTACCACCCCTCAACAGCCTTTCCACACAATAAGTCTTGATGTGGTTGGCCCTCCACCCCAAACTACGGGTGGAAAACGATATATCTTGGTAGGGATTGATCACTTTACCAAATGGGTCATGGCTGAGGCTATCCCAGCTCAGATGGCCAAAGCCACGGCCACTTTCCTCCACCAGTATATCTTTGCTTGACACGGTTGCCCCAAGTTTTGCTCTGTGATAGTGATAAAAACTTCACCTCCCAAGTGGTGAAGATTCTCGTGAACTTCATGGGTATGCAACACCTCTTTTCCACCCCCTACAACCCATTTATCAATGGTACCATGAAAGAGAAATGTGACCCAAGTTTCTATAATATGTAAAATGATCACTTCTGACCCCCTTCACTGGGATCTGTACTTACCAAGTGCCCTAATGGCCTACTGTATCAGTTACCACCAGATCCTTAAAATGACTCCTTTCCATGTGTTGTATGGACTGGAACCAGGGGTGCCATCATTATTGGCAAAAGAAATTTTCACGGATAGGACTGACCCTTAGTAAGCCATAAAGAAGTTGGCTCAGCACATCAATCAGCAACAATGAGAATCTATGAATAATTTGGCCATAACCGCCACAAAAGAGGGTCAAGCTGCTGACGAGTTCTGAGCCCGCTTCCTTCCTTCCAAGTATCTTATTTGATGCTTTAGTGCCACAACTGTATCATCCCTAGAAGGGATAAACTTAGTCTATATGGTAAGGCCCTTTTGTAGTTAATTACAAGAGAGGAGACGAGCACTCAATCAAATCCCTTGCAACTGGAATTACCATCAATCAGGTACATGGCCGCTTCCTATGGCCCTATTCTCCCCCCAACATTCTTGAGGTGGTGATGTTGGGCATTTGACCTCCTTGCTTCAGGATAAGAATTTTGGGGGTCAAAATCAGCAGAGAAAGGGAAATGTCAAAAATTTTAAGATCCCCAATACTAGTAATATCAAATTTAAATATTAAAGATTTTATCAGCTAAAAACCCTGGCCAATTCTTGGTGGAAACCAACAATTGAAGTAACACTATTTCAGTAATCTCACAGGCAAATAACACTAGTTTAAGCAGTTGGATAACTTTAACCACACAGCAGACTCTGGGGCATCTATTGAATGGATCTTTCCCAGCCGCTACCAGTCCCATTACAGCATCTAGCGGGGACCACCCCTTTTTATAAGTGTGTTGGGGGTCCCCCAAGGTGCAATATTTTTATCTAATGAGGATTGTCTTAAAATTTATTAAGTCATTACCCCACAGGTAAAACTTGCCAATTAATACCTCCCCATCCATCAGTCAGCCTAAGGGAATCGACTTTTCTGAGCTTAATAGGTTGAATTTTTATATTTCCTTATTCAGACTGTAAAAAGCTGTTCCAGCAACCGCTAAAGTTCAATTTCTGAATATTACAATTACCCAGAAATTTAGCTTAATGAATCTAACAAATAATGGTGGTAAAGTCCACTAAACGCACCTCCAATGCTTTGAAATTCACTCAAACTCACTCCAAATCACAGAACCCTGGGTTGCCAACTTGTGCACCAACCCGTACAATACGCTCCCAAACTGCAGCTGCAAAAGCAAAAGCAGACCAGTTTTTATTAAACCATGGTGGGATCACAAATGATACCACCACTGTAAGCCTACCCCAGTCAACTCTGTGTTAACTGAGGGTCACCTAATTAGTGTGCCCCACCCTGGAGGCACATCTAAGGTTTTACCCACGGTAGTAAAGATTATTGCAGCTCCCAATACCGCACATGGGGTTTGTATGGCTTTGCCAACTGCCTCCACTTCAGAAATCAGCCTGGGCGCCCAAACTGAATCATCAGAAAGTGTTGAATCAGTTGGTCGTCATTTTTCACTTTCAATCTTACCCAAAGTGTCCAAACTGAATCTAAAGTAATAGGTGAATCAGTTGGACGTCATTTTAATAGTTTGGAAGGTAACAAATCGCCTCAACTGAATCAACACTGAGTGGTGAATTAGTTAGCCATAATGTTTATCAAAATCAAAATTAACATCAAAATTCACATGGAACTAGACAAATAGCCAATCAACCAGCTGAAAAATTCCTACCTGTATCTGCTGATGGTCGGATGAAGGCTGGGGTAATAGATTTCTTTGATGATGAGCCAGAATTACCCAATCAATTGGCTTAGAATAAGCCCAAACAAGGTAAGCCACCCAACCTGTAAAAAATCAAGTACCTACTGGGAAGGCCCAGCAGGGGCCAGCGCGTAAATCCAGAGGAATGCCAGCGCCTCCATATGGTATTCCCCATGGGGAATACACTAAATTACTTTTGAATTTAAATTTAAATGTAAACAAAAATAAGCGAGTGAAGGATGCCTCAGGCGCATGGCAGAAAAAACTAGTGCCTGCACCACCTACCATTGACCCTCATGAAGCTGATTTTATAGGCTGAAGTGAGGAAGAATTGGGCAGAAAATTGCTCACAACATGCACTCCCTAGGTCCACTCTTGCTCGTGCATTTAGAGTCTACTATGGGCATAATCCTGTTGAGTTTTATGCAAGGGATTATTTTAGTTAGTTTGAAGCCATAGCAAGAGCTTTTCTAGTTAACACCACTATTCATGAAGTGGTGGAAAGCCACTATATTGATATAGGGTTTACAACTACAGCGGATGCAGACCGTGCAGCCTCAGTTACAATTGAGATTCCGCATGGCTCTCTTCATGTGCTGATAACTAGATCTAACTTTGAAAATTTCCTGGGTAATTTTCTCAAATCTTCCAACTACAGTAAACTCAGAATCCCTTAAGCTTGCGCTTCATCGAGGATTGATGGACTTTGGGTCAGTTCTATCAGTAGATCTGTGCGCACCAGCCTATTATGCCCCAACCCTGAGGGCTCATATTGCTAGGGCATCATTTATCCCTAACCCAATGGTGGCTTGAAACATGGAGGTTATCCCACGTGTTGCAGTCATTGGATCCTGTTAAAAAATCTTCTTTGTTGATTCATACTAGGCACGACCACGTTGCTCATGGTGTAATGCTTTGGGCCACCTATATAATTGTTGATTAGTTCATAAACAAGCTCTCTCCTCTAGTAGCCAAGTCCCTGCGACAGGTAAGAAACGCTCCCATACAGCAGCAGCGGCAATCCCACAACCAACCCACTGAGTGCCCATACAGGATCTCACCCCCTCTGCCCTTCGTGTAGCAGTCGAGAAGGCAAAGCCACTAGCACAACTTTATTCCATTAGTTTGGAAAACCCTCTCCCTATGGGAACCACTTCTAAATTGCCAGACCCTTCACCATCCCAAAATAAGCGCAAATCTGCTTCTCATTTAGATAACACAGAGGAAGTCAGCCCAGGGGTGCCACCTAAAACGAATTCAGTAACACAAAATGCCCCAAGTGTGGAACAGGTATGGAGTACCCCAAGTTGGGGTGGAGGCACCAAGTCATTTCCACCCCCACCATATATGGGTATAACAACTCAGACGCCATTCTCAGTACTGAAGGAGGTGACTATGGACTTTGATACATCAGATGATTCACAAATGGAGGAGTCTATAGAGCACCCTCAAGATACTCCTGTGCAAAGCAGCTGGGGAAGTATCTTGGGCTGGCTTACAGGCTTCTTAGTCCCATCAACTAAGGATAATACTCCTCCTCGTTGATCATCACATATTGCTGCAAAGTGTCAAGATCTTGGACTAAAAATGAGCAGCCTTACAGATGCAAGTGAAAGCTCCGGTAACCCCCTGGGATATGGAGTGACAGCTATGAGGTCCCGAAGGGGCACCCTGACCCTGCAGTCCATTAACTCTAATGGGCTGCAAGATTACAAGTGGAGAGCCCGCCTCCTCTGCAACTTCAGGTCGACTTGCGTGGATATTGCAGCCGTCCAGGAGCCCCATGTACCCCTCTGATTTTAAAGCATGGAATGACCAATTTGGAGGTAACTCCTGTTGGACACACTATGTGGCCCTTATTATCCTCAACCCCCGGGTGAAAACCCACTAATTTATGAAACACCTTGATAATCGCCTTATATTGGCTAAATTATCAACCCCTGAGTTCTCCTTCTTTGTTGCAAGCATATATCTGCCAAATGCAGGTCAAGATCAGGACGGCTTTTGGAAGAACTTGCTCATATACAATTCCTAGCCAATACAGTGCTGATGGGGGATTTCAACACAATATTAAGTCAGGTGCGTGACACCTTTCCTCCAGCCGCACAAGATTGACGAGGTACAGCTTGGCTTCAAAATCTCCTCAGGTCAAGTGGTTTCATAAATGCCCTCCCCCCCTCAGCATCTGGACTTGGCTGTATGTCTCGGATCCAAGGTGCAGGTCAAGGATTCACATCAGCTTCATGGATTGATATGGCCCTAGTGGGCCCATTTCTGGTTGGTCAAGTTTCCTCTACCATAACCTGAGATAACACTATAAGTGATCACAGATCCCTCACGGTGATCCTGTAAACAATCCTCAGATCATCAAGAAGATTTTGGCCAGGGATTTCTCCAGGGCTCTTGAATAACCAGTTTTCAAGAGAGAAGATAAATGCAGCCATTTGTGAGCCAGAGTACTTGTCCTTACCTCATTTGCGAACTTTACAAGAAAAATGGACTGATATAGAAGCAAAGATCCTAAAGATAGCCTACAATTGTGCTTTGGTTCGATTGACAGCGGCCCAGGCTAGATTCAGACATGCTTAAGCTAGAATAAGACACCTTGAAAGGAATTGCCGACCAGTGCCTTCCTCTCAACTGGTTGGAGGCTTAGGAATTAGCCCACGAGACATACCAGCAGGAACTTACTGAGCAAGAAGAACGTGCAGCAAACTTCACCTCGTCATGTTACTACACCCAGTTGGAACTGCCCACTAATTTCTTTTACCAGAAGCAGAAATCCCGCTCAAAGGATCAGGAGATTGCAACCCTGAGGGTGGGGACCACTGTCACCACAAACAAGGAGGAAATCACCAGCAAGATCCACCATTACTATTCAGCCCTCTTCAAGGCTTCCTGGATAAGCCCAGAAGAGGTTCATGAATTTATTAAAGGGGCTCCGGAACCAATGGTTAATTTCTCAGAGATGAAGAACTTCTTGCACTAATTACTTAGCAAGAAGTAATGGACATTCTACTCCACAGCCCACTTCTTAAGGCCCCAGGCCCAGATGGTATCACGTTTGAGGTGTATCTAGTGGATCCCATCGCAGTTACAAAGGCCCTCCAGCCCCTCTTCTTGACCCTATGGCAGAAGGAGGAGTACTTCCTGATTTGAGAGGATCAATTATGACCCTTATCCATAAGAAAGAGAGCCAAGAGGACCTTGCAAACTGGCGACTAATATCACTATTAAATACGGACCACAAACAAGCTACTAAGCTTCTAGCAAACTGCATGACTAAGTGGGCAGCACCACTCCTCAACCCAGCTCAACATGGCTTTATCCCAGGTAGATCGCTTTGGAACAATTACAATGAGCTTCTGGTAACCCTATCAGCTACCTCGTCTCAAACACATGGTTTTGTGGCGCTTCTGGATATGTAAAAAGCATATGATCGAGTAAATTTGTTGTATCTGGGCGCCTCCCTAACCCGCCTCCACATCCCACCACAAACTAGGACATGGCTATCAGCGTTTTACGCCCAGCTTCACACTAAGTACTGTCCCCAACAGGCTTTACAGAAGCAGTTATGGTTGAACAGGGTCTCCAGCAAGGAGATCCACTGCGCCCAATTTTGTTCACCATAGCTTTGGGTCCTCTTCTGGCCCTACTCCAGGAACGACTGGTGGGTATTCAGGTTCCGGGGAAGCCCTCCACTCGCACCATAGCCTTTTTCTGATGATACAGTAGTGGTAGTTAGATGTAAGAAGGACCTAAACCTGTCCATGGAGGCCCTGGATTGCTACTCCAAGGCGTCCAATGCAAAAGTTAATACTTCTAAAACCGTTATAGTGCAAGTTGGTACCCCATCTTTTCCTCCGCCTTTTGTTTTGGAACCTACCTGGGACACCTTTCGGCATACAGGTGTCCTCACCACACCACAAGGGGTTGCAATTAAGGATAATGAGGACCGCTTGCTTAATTCAATAAAAGCTCTTGTAGCTAGCAGGAGCTGCTGTCGTATCACCCCCCCAGGGACGCGCCCTGATGGCGAATGTTTTTCTTCTATCATCGATATGGTTTCTCGCTCATGTCTGCCCCTTTATGGACAGTTTCTACATGAGGTTGAATGTTATACTTCGCTGTTGGATATGGGGATCCAACCTACCACCCACCCACATCTCTGACCACAATATCCCGACCACGCAGTAAGGGGGCCTTGGTCTTTTGGACACTAGGTCTCATGCCACTTCAATACTGACGGGGTTCCTTAAGCCCATCATTTGCTAGGATATATTTCCAATGCCGCAATGGGCTCCAGCCTTACGCCAGGGTTTAGCGGCCTATCTATGGCTCCCACGAACCTCAGCTACAGCTATTTGAGATTGGCTAATAAACCATCCAGGCCACCGCCTCAAACCTTCATCAAGTTTTTACTGGAATTAGGCTCTTCTTTCACTTAAGAGGGAAGGAGTACGGGTGTACCACGCCTTCCCTTATAAAAGGTGTGGCCCTGAGATCAGCATCAGCATCACACCCTGGTCCACAATGGGAGAATTGTTATCTCTCATCTCCACCCTCTGGACAGACCCCCTATGCGGACTCATCTCCTGGAACTTTTACCCCCCGCTGTGAAATGTGGTCTCTAGGCGCTCTGGAAGGAAGTTACCCATCCTGTTCTCTCAGCAAAAGTGTCAAATACACTGTGGCTTGTTCTACACTGCTCATACAGGATAGGAGATCAAACTGGTCCCACCTTCCAGAACAAGGGTTGCCCACGATGTGCAGAGCTGACAGACACCCACCTCCACCACTTCTTTACTTGCCCTCATAGCCCCTTTCTGGAGCAAGGTCCGCGAACTCCTGCGAGCAGAACCCTGGGTAGCGCACCCAGTTCAGGACTTCATGTTCAAACTTTCACTCCCCAATTGCTCCCAATCATTAAGGGTCCTGGTATTTGGTGTAGTGATATGGGATATTCATAATTCATATCTTCACACTGCTTTTGACTCCACTCTGTGGACGCTGCTTTATATGATCACTCACTTTCAGGTTTATTTCGAGATGTCTCTGAGAGTATTTACCATGAAGCCAAGAGCCAATAGGTCAGTTCAAGTGGACACCTGGCTCTGTAAAAGCTTTCCCCACCCTTTCTTGACACCTCCGCTTACCCCTTCCTTCACCTCATGCTCTTAAGATCTCAGGCGTGATTAAATAAATATCGGTGTATCCCCCCTTTAGGTTGGGATCACCTAGTGCTAAACAAACAAGCTATTCCAACTTTTCGTTGAATCCCATTTGACCCTCATTTCTTTAAACACTGATTATTTGGATATAAATGGGGTTGTTTCTCTTGTCCTGGCATCGCTAATAACTATAAAAAACCCATAACTTTTCTAGTTTTTAAAATTAGTTATTTATATTATTTCTGTGGTTCATTCTCCTATTGCTAAATTTTATGTATATAAGCACCAGTGAGCTTTCCCAACTCCATAAATCCAACAATCCTAAATAATTGGCTGGTTTAGTTTGAATAAAGGCTAACAAACACATCTTTATTATATTGTATGGACATTAATACATCGCCAACAATGTGCCATAAGCCACAAACTCCTGAGCTCAGAAGGTTAGAGGTCATTTTAATAAATTGTTTGTTCCTGGCAATCTCCCCACAACTTAACATGATTTTTGTTCACCATGGAGACGTTTGTAAGATCGCAATGCCAGTAAGTATATGCTCCCTGGGTCCATAAAGGTGATTAGAGCAAGCAGAGTATTTGCCACCAAATTGAAACTTTGCTCAGATGAGCTATTTTCTGAGTTACCAGCAGAAATTTACGTTGGTATATTTAATTAATCAAAAGATGATGTCTGACATCTCAATATCAACCCTTTCCACCATTCAATTGAGGCAACTCTCTTCCAGTGTATGGCTACATATATTGAGATGATATACAAGGTCTTAAGAACCGTGTTTATTACACACTAAAAAGACTCAAACTTGTTTTTTATATATGATGTTGAATGGGGAGGCAGCCTCCAGACTTGTGATGGCCTCTGGATACTTCCACCTCCCTGCACAAACCCTTGACTCTTTCAATTAATCTTTAGTAGTATGAAGGATTAGAAGGGGAGAAACCTTTCAGGAGGTAGGCTGTGACCTGTCGCTCAATCACCACACAAGCTGAATCACCATTGTTGATGAAAGGGACAGCAGCCTTCTTGGGTCCTTTCTTAATTTTGTGTTGAAACTTATTACTGTCCAGGCCTAAGGGTTGATTCCCCGAGACTTGCACTTTTGAAAGTTGTCCAGCTATTGTATATCATTATAGACTAAACTCTCTGACTGATTGGTATGTTGTCATTTTCAGCTTATTTGAATAAGTGCCAACTTGGAAAACTCTGTTTTAGTGTTTATATGAAACAGATGAGATTGGAACTGGTGTAAAGCACCAGAATCTTATTTAATAGTTTCCTCATTGATCAAATTAGGACGGATTAGTTTGGCATTCTGAGAACCAGATTGTTCTGCTGATCCAACATTATGGATGAAGTTTTGGTGATTAACAGCTGGACATCATACCTCACAAGGGAGATATAGGTACAATTGTAGTAATAATAGAGGGGGACAAAAAAGCTTACTCAACAGTGGAGGAGAGTGCCTGGAAGGGCTGAGCTGCATCTAAACGAGTTGATGCAATTAAAAATTCATGGACAATGTCCATCTTGATAGGAGGGGGCCCAGAGGATTGTTGTTATGTAATGCTCACTGAACTGTTAGGCATGCAGAATGAAGAGTGTAACATGCAGTCTGACGTTTGGTGAAGTGGCTATCATGTTTATATGACTTTGTTGAGAGGACCAACTGCCAAGACAAGGCTGGGCGTCAAGAGTTAAAAAAGGTCAATCTACAGGACCTCCATGATTTAAGACACACCTTAGACCAACGCTGGGAGCATGCCAGGTATGCCATATTGGTTCAGGGGAAATGCGAGCTTCTCAGCTATGTGTTACAGCTTTGGCGTTAGCAGAGATGATTTACTTTTTAACCACAACAGTTCAGTCTGGTTGCTTGGAGATCATGGGTTTGAAACCATAACAATTTTTAAAATTTCCAAATTAGGACGGTTTAGCTTATAATTAATCACTTGATTTTTTGACCTTGAGCTACAGTACCTGGCCAATGGTGGGGTGCACAAATTGGTTTGTTTAGGCTTGGAACCATTTTCCAAATTGATGACATGCCTCCATTTGTCAAAGTATAGTTCTCAAGATTAACTTTCCTCATTAGTCATCCTCTTATAATAATTTCTCCTATTAACTTACTTTTTTTAAAGTTATGGTTTCTTGGACTAACCTTTTCGTGGACCTCCTTGGGGAGCTCTTTAACAACGCTGGTCATTTCTTTCTTTAAAATTAACTACTGGATCTAGTGCATCATTGAGCCCCCTTGGCCCCCTCAGACTGAGTCACCAGAACACTCCATCACTAATATCCGCTTAGTTATGGACTCCCTCATAAGGTTCACCCAAGTGGGGTTGTTTATTTGGCACCAGCTACTATATACTGCGTTATACACCTTTGCACTGGGTTACTTTTAGATCTGGCGCCCTTTTCAGTGCACTGTTTTCTATAATCCTGATGACTAGTTCCCTGGCGGTGTGGCTGTGCATCTTGCACCACCTCTCTGGGAACAGGAGAGTTACAGACACTCTTCTGAAAGAGGTGCTGACTCAAAGGTGGCTGCTATTTCAGCTGCCATGGGAGAGTGGGTGACTCTGCTTGATACTAAGGTTTGCAACTTAGGGTTAATATATTTGTAAGGGGTTCCAGATTATTTTATGTAAATCAGTGGACTCTTTCATGGGCTTTCTCATAATTATTGCTATAAGTTTTAAAATCTCTTTATTTTAGTTATCTTTCAAATTAATTTAATTTTTGGTAATGTGTTTATTAGCAGTTAAAGATTATATTACTAGCAAGGTTTATTTAGTAAATTAATGTCTTTGCTAAAAACTTGACTAAATCATTTGACAAAAGAATGAGCAAAAAGCTTAAGGACCTCTCTTCAAGCTTTTAGGCTTATAAAATATCTAGAATTTGCTTCAAAAATTCTCCTAATCTAAAGATGATCTATTGAGCGATATATAAAAGCTTTATGGCTAATAGGGTTCATAGTGTCACATTTAATTTCTTTAAATTAATTTTTTTAAGGGCTATATAAAGATAAGTTTGTATAACATATTATTTAACTATGCAGTTAAAAATCAACTAGAACCTAAACATTAGCTACTCAACTATTAAACAATGTTCTGTCTATTTTTTTCAATTTACTTAAGATTATTTTAAAACTTTAGTGTTCTAAGAAAAAAATTAAAATTCTTTAAGGACAAACTTACTACATTAAATTATAGAAATATATGCCTGTAAGTATATAAATAATGCCTTTTATTTTAGTTACAAATAACACTTGAGTTATCTATAATAAAGTTCCTTAGTATAAGTTGAGTCTAAATTCTAACATATATTTCAAATATAAAATCAAGGTTATATTTACAGAAAGTTAAAATATTGAGGATGACATAAAATCATTTGTAACACTAAAGATAAAGTTTTTCTTTATAGTAACTATAAAAGAAACAAACTATATGATGTAATTTTTTTAGTACTAGATGGTTATATGATGTAATTAAAAACAGGAATAACTAATTTGTTATGTTATTTATTTAAGGAAGTTCAACCAGGGGACAAGCACTTCAAATTGTGGGGATAAACTAATGAGCTGTGAAAATTTAAAAGACACCCCAGAGGGTTTAAGGCCTCTCTTGTTATCTCCAGGACCACCATTTTTAGGGCGGTAGGGAGGGTTATGCCAGCTTTTTTTGGATGCAGCATGAGTGAAGGAAAAAACTTTTCTCTCTCATTGCAATCACTTTTGCAACTTATTCAATTCAAGTCTGATTCTAGTTTGATAATCTCACAGAGGAGATTAGTCTGCGCCCATGCCAGGGAGAAATTGGGCAAGTAAGGTAAGAGGAGCAGGTGGTAGGCCCGCGGCCTCAAATGTTCAAAAATGCCCCAGAGAAACCAGCGGAATAGAAATAATAAAAAACTGGCGGTCACAATTTCCCAAAAAATCCTCACTTTGCAAAGTGCGATGCAACCAATACATCAATATGCTGCACTCCCAACCACTCTTGTTGGTGGAATACAGAGTTCGTGTGTTTCTGGACATCCAACAAACAGCTCTATGGGAAAAATTTTGTGGGGATGTGCACACTTTTTTCTGACTGCAGTGTACATCACACCTCACTCCATGTCACATGGTTGGCTGGACCTCAGTTTTGAAAACAAGGAGGCAGCAGATGAAGCTGCTGCAATGCACATAGTGATCGACCTCCCCAAAGGGCAATGGGTTGTCAAATCCAAATGCACCAGATGGACAAAATCTAACCAAATTTTCCTCACACTTGACTTTATGCTTAAAATGGTAAAACGTGCCATTTTGGAGCAACACCTGAAAGATGGTCTCACCATCTACAGCGAAATACAATCTTTTGAGATGCAACGCTATATGCTGATGCCACACCTGTGCACCAGCAAAGCCATCGCAGTTCTGGTCCCAACTGAGGAGATCGTGAAGGACCTAACCCAGATCCCGCACTCCACATATATCAATATTGAAGGGCATACCACCCACCCTTTCCGGGTAACCATGGACAGCACGCCCCAGATCTGCACCCACTGTGCCGCGTTCATCCATAAGGCAAATGCATGCCCCACCAAGGAGGGCATCACATTCCAAGAGCACCCCTCGGCGGCCATGGCCAGCAGAGAGGCGCACTATGAACCAACCACAAGCACCAAAGAGGCTTTCCCGTGAGGAGCACAAGGCTGCTACCTAATGGTAATACCTATTTCCTCACAAGAGTGGAAGAAGTCCAAGCAGGCCTGCAGGACCGCGGCCAAGGAGGCGGCCAAAGTCACCACCGCTATCCCAAACTCCCAATGCCAGGAGGACATCAAACCTTTGTGGCGGAAGCAACTCGGGAATCCATCAACCAATCAAATTGGAAAGCCCATGCCAATTGGGCCACCCAATCTGAGGATCCAATGGGTGACTCAATCTCACCCAATTTTTGCAACCAAGCTCCAGTTGAAACCAACTTGAGGTCCAACCTACCTGGAAAATTTTTTTTGACCCATACATTGGTGCACTGAACCCATCCACACCACAAAAAATTTGTTTGACGTCGGGGAAACAAAAAGCAAAGGCAAAAGCCAACGCGAACCTTTCTGCTAAAATCAACAAAACTACCAATAGCATTGCTGCAAACACCCGCACTGCCATGAAGGCCAATGGGGATCTAGAGGAGGCTAGTGGGCCTAGGTGCCCACCCCCTCTCACCTAAGGTGCAATGGGGAAACCTTCACTTTAGGGATTTTGAATATCGCCGGACTCAAGGCCTCGCCATCCTGGGCTAAGAAACTGATTTTTTTACAACAAAATTTACCCATGGATATCCTGGCCAATCAGGAGTCCCACTGTTCACGAGGTTCTGGGGAGGCTTGGAAAACCATGCTCCTCCCATCCCTATCCTTTTGGTTAGATCACTGTGGGGTGCTAGTTTGGAGAAACAATTTCTTCGAATTCTTATCATCAGAAACATTCCTCAATGGCCAAGTCCTCGTTGTCACTTTCTTGTGGGCCGATGTGGCACACACTATCATCAACATCTACACCCCAAATGGTGCATGCGAGTGTCAGGAATTTTTCTCGCCAGTCAAATCCCTCCCGCTACCCCCAGTACCTTTTATAGTCAGTGACATGAACTGTTGGCTAAACACACCAACGGACCATTGGCCTTCCTCCTCCCACGTCCCCAGGGTCACGTAGAACTTCGCGTTCTAAAGGCCACCCTTGGGTTAATGGATGCACTGCTGCAGCGAGCCCCACTGCTCGAAAAACATGACACACCCCCACGTCCACAACGGCCAATTAAGGTCCATGTCCTGCATCGACTTTATCCTTACACTGGCAAAATTCCAACCCCACATTTCCCACTTCAAAACAACAAAAATGGAATTCTTCAACCACTGACTGGTCTCAATAACCTACCACTTATCCATCACAGTAGCTAAGGCCCCACGTTGGTGCAAAATCCGCCCCCCCCAAACTCAAGTCGCCAGGATTTTCTACTTGGGTGGAATCAGCAACTTTGGCAAAAGAGTTTGTTGCACCATTTTGCACGGACCCCATCTCCACATGGGCAACCTTTAAAGAGGATATCATCTGCCACTCTCACCACCTCTCCTCCAGATGCTCACAAGCCACATCAGCTGTCATTTCGCGCGCTCTGGCAGAGTTGGAACACCTGGAGTCCAACATCCCAGCTACAGGATACAGCCCTGCATGGGGCCAGAAGTGGGCGGAAGCAGCCGCCCACCTCAACGCGCTTAAAAGGCAACTCAAACATTGGGTTTGTGTTCAGTACAGGGCCAAACGCACTACAGAGGGCGACAAGTGCACTGAATATTTTTTTAAAAATTTTGCACCACGCCAGAGAGTGGCCTGCACACAGGTGCGAAGATCTGATGATTCCATCATGGATACGCCAGCTGAAGTGGCAATCAAAATACAAAATTATTACTCCGAGTTATACCAATCTGATCCAATTCAGCTGGCTGAATTGGCAGAATTTTTTAACCAAACTCACATCTGCACCATTTCCTGATACCCAGAAGTAATGAATTTGATTACTCCAAACGAACTATGGACAGCCATCTGCGGTGCACCAAAATTGGAAATGCCCAGGCCCAGATGGCATTCCATATGAATTCTACAAAAAGTACTTCAACTATATATCCCCACTGCTGCTTGCCTCACTTAACCAGAGCCTTCTGGAAACGCACCTCCTACCAGGAGGACAAGAGGCCTTCACCATCACACTCTTCAAGAAAGGGGACAAGCTAGACTTAGCCAACTGGCGCCCCATTTCTTTAACTGACATGGATACAAAAATTTTAACTAAAATCATGGCTAACCGTTTAGGATTTGTAGCATCTGCCACCATCTCCCCAGAAAAAATCAGTTTTATACCCAGAAGGTTGATTTGGGACAACGTGCACTCTGTGGCTAACGCATGCCAGTCCACAGCCTCTGGGGCACTTGTATTCTTGGACCAACAGAAGGCTTATGATAGAGTAAACTGGGAATACCTTAGGGCCTGCCTCCATCAATTCCGCTTACCCCCTCGCTTCACCAACTGGGTTATGCTGCTCACCGAATCTGCAACAATGTCAGTACGTGGCCCTGGCTTCCTAACGGAACTAGTCCGCCCTCAAAGGGGCTTGCGACAAAGGGACCCCCTTAGCCCACTCTTATATAACTTCAGCCTTGACCCACTACTCTGAAACGTGAATGCCCAACTCACTGGGGTCCATGTGCCAGGCCAAGTCCCAGTCAAGATGATGATGATTGCAGATGACTGTGTGGTTGGGGTATCTAATAAAAATGCACGCGCACTTGGAGCTCTCATCCAGGAGTATTCCCGGGTAAGTAATGCTGCACTGAACGCTTCAAAACCGAAATTATCCTTTTTGGTCAGTATTAAACCTGCTGGGCCCCAGCGACCAGTGCCCAGCCCTGCCCATCTTCTCACACACGTGCTCGCCCTCCCAGCTCACCCCACCCCACCCCACTGGTGCTCCCCTTCATACCACGCCCTACCATAGGGCCTGTCCGCCATCTGGGCGTGTGGGTGGAGGCAGGTGGGTACGCATCGTCAGTAATGGAAAGTCATATTCTAGACAATGTGACAAAGCGCATCGCCTCCCTCAGAGCCCACCCTACTTCCCTTACTGGCAGGGTTATTTTAGCCAACTCTATGCTCCTCTCCAAAGTCTGGTTTGGAGCCCACGCCATCCCCTTCTCCCCAAGCTTTTTCAAATCCTTGTATGCCCTTCTGCAAGGATGGCTTTGGTCAGGCCGCCCACCACCAGTACAGCTAGAGGTCATGTTTGGCCCTCATCATCATGGTGGCATGGGCCTGCTTGACTTCAAAGCCCATGCTGCCAAGATCCTGGGCACCTGGATTGCAGCTGTCACCACCCCTACGCTACCCTCCCAACACTGGTCCCGCGCAGCCCGCTCCAACTTCTCCCGCGCCTTGGGCCTTAACAATCCATCAAAACCTCATTCCTTGAAAAAATACCTGGCTTCACACCCATCGGCCACAGGTCCTCACGGGACTAAAACCCACTACAAACGAATCCTCCTTTCCATGCGGAGCGCTGAGTGGAGAATTCATATTAGCAGATATACAGCCCAGAGAGGCCGCCCCTCTCCCTCAGTTCACACAAGAGGTACAGGGGCTACCCATCCAAGATGGCGTGATCCCCACACGGCCCCATGTCCTATCCAGGGTGGACTACCTGGACATGATGGACATCCATTACTCCATTGAGACCCAAAAAACTATCTGGAAATACGCACACCATCCTCTGTTGCAGCCTCAAATCTGCTCCAATGTGTGGCACTGCCTGAGGTGGGTGTACTGTACGGCCAAGCGCTCTAACGCTTTACACTCATCCTGCGTCGTGTGTGGCCAGTATGGAACGCTGTTCCACCTCCTGGGGAAGTGTCCTACCTCTAAAGTGATATGGCGCGAAGTTCAACGTCTGCTTGGCCAGATCAAACACATCCCTTCAGTCTGTCAAGAGATATGTTTGCTTTATCAATGGCCTCCCCCTTCCACCCTCCCTCCCCCCCCCCCCCCCCCCCCCCCCCCCCCCCCCCCCCCCCCCCGCTCTGGTGGTTGCAATCGCCATGTGGACTATCCACACGATTGTCTTGGATGCCATCGCATGCGCCACCCCCACCCTCCCAGAAGCTGTCCACAGATTCTGGTCTCATTTGGTGGACCACTTTCAAGCGTGGATGTTTGGATACCTCCCACCGCGCTTCTGACAGCTGGTCTCCTCCTGGTTCCCAGTTTGGCTCATCAAATCAGACTCTTTCCTCCACACGTGTTCAATAGTGGCTACGGCCCCTTCACACGTTCCCTCCCCCTCCCCATAATGGCGTTCCCGCTGTCAACAAGAGATAGCATCGCTTCTCTGGGGTGCCTTCCCTATTACTAAGTTTTGTTTCTTTTGGGTCAAATTCGGAAGTGTCCATCCCATGGTCAGCCTTCCTCGCAATAAATTTAAATTTAAATTTAAAGCATGAGTGAAGGAAGGAAGCAATCTTTAAGAGCCATATGGGGAACCATGTATTCTTTTTCCTTCTGTTATGTGGGGTCATGTTTCCAAACAACCATGCTTGGAAATGTTCCAATGTATGGCAGGTGAAATGATTGATTGCTTCTTGGATTGTAAGCGTTGCTCCTGTAAACTATTCCAGTACTATCATATGGATTGTCCATAGTGCTATTGCTAATATTAACGCCCAGAGGGATGGATGGATAGGTGACTCCATGTTTATAGCGAACATGTTCCTAGATAGACTAAATGGTTGTCCACTTTCTTGGCGGAATAGGAGCATGACCTCTCTCCATAAAGCCACTGATGTTGGACATTGTTCTAAATGGTGTGCTAGGCTTCATACTGACCACATATTGTACAAGAGGAATGAGCAGCATTTGACAGTTTTGCTGTGCGGTATACTCTCCTCATGCATCTCCACACATGTGCTCTTATCCTGGGTTGAAATAATGGGTGATGTGTGTATCTACATACTCTTCTTTGGGTTTCCAGGTTGTATGGTATATCCATATGGTCCAGGCAATCAATCCTGGCTATAGTACTTGGATTTCTACATATTATGTTATTATCTGTGACTATTTGGCCATTTGCTTCCTGTCTTTGAGTTAGCCTTGGGCATCCTCAGTGACTGATTTGGCTACATATGTGGATCTTCCACTCTGCTCTTCTCATGGCTAGGAGTATTCATTTGAAATGTTCAGGAGTGCATATCGTCCTGCAGCTGTAGAGTGGGACTCCAGATACCTTATTAATGTTCAGAAGAATTTGGGCCTCATAATTGGAGTGCTCGTGTAAAGTTATATCTTGCTGTTCTGGCCCAGTGTATATATGGAATATATGGACTAGTCACCTGAGCTATCCATGATCCTAGTATATGGGTCGCTTGCTCTACATAATTAGTAAGCCCCATACCTCCGTTCCTTCTAGAGTTAAATAGGATTTCAAGGCGTACAGGGGTTGTGGTTGGACCAAAGCCATCCTTATAATAAGGCGTGAATTTAATTTAAGAAGGCCGGTGAGAAAGCAATTGCATGAGTCATAAACCATATAATTGATATAATCATAGAGTTGGCTACCATGTCTCTTCCTGTTAGACCTGTTTTTTGTCCATGTAAGGAGGCAATGCGTTTTGTTATATCTTATTTAAAAGTTAATTTTTCATCATGGTGTTGGCGTAACCTCCTCTTACAACCATACCCCCAAGTGACGGACAGATCCAGCTGTCAGCTTAGTGGTGAAGGGAAATTCCAGTGAGTTAATTTCTGATCTTCGCCTCCTATGTCTGGTGATGAGTCTTTATGTTGTCGTAATCTTCTGACCCAAGGTGAATTGCGTCCAATGGGTCTGATATATTCCCCAGGAGTATTATTTCCGTTTTCTCAGTGTTAAGTAACGCGTTGCTTATCGCTAAAATTCTTGTATACCTTCTCAATTCTGCAAGCATCCTGATTGTTGGATATTCCCACCACACAGTCATCAGTGAAGGCCATCATTTTGACTTGTGGCTGGCCCTTGACATTGATTCCATTGATAAGTGTATTTGTAATCCAGATTAGAAAACCTAACTAAAATTGTAAAGTAAAGGGCTTAAAGGGTCTCCTTGTTTAAGCCCTCTCTATGGAATGACTGGGTTAGTCTAGAAGCCTGCTCAACGCACAGCTATGGTGGCTGATTCTGTGAACAACATCACCCAGTTTATGAATTTATTTAGAAGTTTAGTTTTTTGAAGGAAGGCCCTGAGATAGGTCCAGTTCACCTTGTCATATGCCTTCTGTTGGTCCAAGAAGACAAGCTCTAGAGTTTTTGGACTAGCAGACATTTGCAACTGTGTGGATCTTGTCTCATGTGGATCTTCTTAATACAAATCCATATTGTGATGGGGATATCGCGTCAGTTGCAATTTCTCTTAGCCGTTTGGCCATAATTTTTGTAAATATTCATGTGTCAGTATTGGTTAGGGAGATTGGTCGCCAGTTGGATAGTTTTAGTTTGTCTCCTTTTTTTGAATAAGGTGACAGTGTAAGCTTCTTTACCTCCAGGTAGGAGGCATGTTTCCATAATACACTTGTTCATGGAAGCTAAAAGGATTTTAAAAATATTAATAAATTATTTTATATAAATTACATAGGGAATCCCATCAGGCCCTAGGAAGTTCCCTCTTGGGTCACCACGTACTACTTCCCATAATTCCTTACACAATATTTTATTTAACCGAGGTAAGCTGAC
The DNA here is from genome assembly GCA_022478985.1 of Massospora cicadina. Taxonomy (NCBI): domain Eukaryota; kingdom Fungi; phylum Entomophthoromycota; class Entomophthoromycetes; order Entomophthorales; family Entomophthoraceae; genus Massospora; species Massospora cicadina. The sequence goes on along the minus strand of JAKSZP010002792.1, from coordinate 57,640 downwards.
CCGGGGACAGACATTACCAAACTAAAACTAAAATTATAATAAAAACTAACAATTCAAACAAAACGCCCAAAATAGATGGATCGCTTGAATCTAACCTAACAAAAAATGAACCAGGTGGGTAGCGAATACCGCTATCCCTCCATGGTGGATGGGGAGGGGGATTGGGGGGCTCATCTTCAGCCGCATCCATCTCATTCCAAAGTAGGGTGCATGTTAAGGCAGAGAGTAAGCGTGTGGGGGCATTGGCGGTATGGGGTTCAATATCACTGATTACTAGAACTTCCAGATAGTTGTTAGCCATCATAATGCTAACGATGTATTTGGCCAAAGTGTCTTCAGCTTTGAGGCAGACGTCTGGGAATTTAATGAAAGTGGTAATGTTGGTTCAGGTTATTTTTGCTTTTGGGCTCCATGCTACTGTTACCACGTTCTGGATGGCTTCAGTGACGTTTTTGTGTAAAATTTTCATGTTGATCTTACTTTGTGCAGTAAGATCGTTGGGGATAACAGGAGGTGGAATTCCTCTTGCGAGCGCAGCCACAGATTTGGCAGCAGCTTTGCGGAGTGGATGGCAATCTGGTGTGGTGTCTGCTTCTACTGCAATCTGATGGTTGCTGTAGAACAGTTTGGCGTTAAGTTACGAGATAGATTTCCAAGCTGGGAATTTTACATCCCATTCTGCATTACAGAGCCATTTAACTTTTAGTGACAGTTCTTCAATGACGTTACCTGATTCATCAACGTCATCCAAATACTCCCATGGGTTTTGGTTGAATTGGATTGGGGAATTGTAGTATGGTTGAGGATTGGCTGGATTTCTGGATTTTTCCTGGGATTGAACTGGGGTCCAATCCTACACTTGATTGTAAGAATCATGTGTGGCCCTAGGGCAAGGTAGATTCTTATTGGTGGCTGTAGGTGCAGCTGCAGCATCAGGCATTGGAGGAGGGGAAGGTAGGATCGTACCCCATGTCAGATTTGGCATGGGGTGGGTGGCGGATTGAAATGTGCGTTGGGCAAACTTTTGGCATTGGCGGAAGTTTCTGAGTATAGTCATTTCCATTTTGAGTGGTCTAACTCAAAACAGGATGGACAAATTGTCTGTCCGCCCTCAACGCGGGCCAAGAACGGATGGTTAGGAGCAGATGGGATGGTGGTATGAGGGGGAATTGCCAAAGAAATTTTCATGAATCAGGGCTGATTGTGGCATATGCCCAAGGCCCAGCGAGGCGTGTGGCCCCATTTGGGACTACATATTGTAAGATGGGGTTGGCGCTGTAGGCTTCTAAACCTTCCATCAGCTCCTGGTGGAGCACTTCAGGGGGAGGTGGGTGGGCAAACCAGCGAACTGAACCACCAAGGTGGTGTCCGTTGGGAGCCAGGTCCAGATTGTTGAAAGGGGAATATTATTAAAAATTAGTGGCACCATTGCCGCAGTGGCTGCATCAGCTTCACAGGGGAATCCAAGATTAAAGTACCCCTTATAGGGGCGGAAGTCTATAAAACTGGCTGGTGTCAACACCACCTGAGCCATTTTGATAATGGCTTGGTCATCGTAGGGGAAGTATTTCCCATATTTGACCCTAAGGCTGAAACGCATGTTGCTCCAGGGGCAATGGGGCACTGCTTGGGTTTGGGCAAGATGGGCATCGAGATCCTTGGGAGGAATGAATTGTCCCAAGGGTTTGGAATGACTGGGCGAGCCAGTATGAGCGCGTTTTCCTGTTGGATGGAGATGGAGGGGGAGTTTTGCCGCTGCCCTACGCTGGGACAGTCAGCAGGGGATCTGACAACATTGGAGCAAGATTTCAGTGTGTGATTAAGTGTTTGCTTTTAATTTATCAAAATTAATTTGCTCAGAAAGTTACTCCAAGTAGAGAGAGAGTTCCTTGCACAATATTAGGTTAATTAAATTGTTATTTTGAGCTGCAGTTTCAATATGTGCACTTGCGAGGATTTTTTGATTTTTCCTGGTTTGAACGGTTCAGATTTATATAAATTCATATAAAACCTGTGTACTTTGGTTGCAATTTCTTCAGGTGTTTCTGCTATGGATTTGTCCGGTCATTAGACCAGTGTGCAAGCTATTGTATTTTTCTGCATGGTCTTGTTGGAAAAAATAGCTTGAGCAAGTTTCTCCAGCTTTTATGTTTTTTGCTCTGTATTGAACCCCAACTTGGTGTTGATGTTCCCGTATCAGGGTGTTTATCTGAGAAGAAACCTCCGCCCATCTGTGATTCCATCCAGGTCTGTACCATGTGCATGGGACATTCCTTTCCAAGTGATTGATTTCTGTCAAGATGTGCTTGATAAAGCTGAAGCTTCCCTCTATCTTCTAGACGTTGTGTGTTTAATTTGTTATGTTATTGATTTTTTGAAGTTTTCCCATGTGGTTAGTGAGTCAAAGCAGAAAGGTATATGAAAATCCTGGGTTGAGGATATTTCCTCCATCCAGGATTGTTAAGCCAAGTTGGCTAAACTTTCTTGGCGTATTCTGAACCACCTGGGTGCTTGGGTAGTTGTTTCCACTGGTGTGTAGGACACTAAAACTAGCTGATGGTTGGAAAATTTGATTTTTGTAATTTTGAATTTTCTGAATTTGGTGGCAGAAATAAATGGTGTGAGTATTAGGTCTATCCGTGACATAGAGATAAGTGCACCGTTGTGTACCCGTGGGCGTGTCAATTTTTTAGTAGGGATGACCTTTTTGATTGTGGATCATATAAACCCAGGGTGGCCTTTAGTACTCGAAGTTCCACTTGCCCTTGTGGTACCTCCGTTGTGTATGGCCATTGGTCAATATCTGGGATAATCCAGAAGTCATGTCTCCCATGACAAAAGTGTTTGCTGGTAGATTTAGTTGTGTTAGGGCTGTGAGAAATTCTCTTTGGTCCTTTTCACTGTTTGGGGAGTACACACTGGCGATTGTGTGCACTTCAGTGTGCCATTAGAAGGTAACAGCTAGTATGCGGCTGTCCAGTAATGAATTTTTATTGATAAATTTAAAGTCTTGGTTCACGCATACTATCACCCCACAGTGTTGCAACCAAAATTATATTGTTGGGAGAAGCATGTTTTCCCATGCCTCCTCCTCTCCCTGTGGACAGTGGGTTTCCTGCACCGCCAGGATATCCACAGGTGGGTTTGTAGGAGACTCAACTTCTTGGCCCAGGATGTTAAGGCCTTGAGTCCCACTATGTTCAGCGTCCCTATCTCTACTGAGATGCTCAATGTGCCTCTTGAGCGGTTAGCAGGGCCCCCTGGCCCTACTCCCTTGCTCATATTACTCTCCATTGCACCTCTGCTATGGAGAGCATAACTTTGAGTAGGAGTTGAGGTGTATTCTACCCTTTTTGTTGCTGCTGTTTTTCTCCTCTCTTGCCTTTGCTGGTTTTCAATTTATCATTGCGGTGCACTTGTGTGCTCTTATTGGCCACATTATTCTCTTGAACATTCCATTGTTGATTTTTATTCCCAATTGGGCTATGCTCTGCATTTTTGGGGGGTTCACTGAACCCCAATTTTGCTGCATTCATTTCTGAATCAGGTTCCACTGAATTTGAATTGGTCAGATTGGGTGTATGGTTTTCTGCAGTATTTGATTGGCTCATTGTTTCAAGTTCATCCATGTCTTCCTAGATCTGCTTTGTCGAGATGGATGATTCTGCTAATGCCTTTGCCTTGGCCGCAGGCAGCTTGTGAGCTTGTTTGGCCCTTTTTTGTTCTTTTGGGGAAATTGAGTCAATTATTTTATAATGCCACTTTCTCCCCAGTTTAATGCTTGTGTGGTACCTGTGATTTTGGGATAATCTGAGTTGTCTTTGCCCATTCTTCCTCACAGAATTCCATTTCTCTCAGGACTTCTTTTTTGGGCAATCATGAATCTTGTGCTCAAGGCCTTGCATTGGTTGCATATGGGGGGTGCGCTCTCTATTGTTGCGTGGAATAGTTGGGATTTTTCCCATCAATAGTGAAGGATGAAATGTGGGGGTTTTGTGATATCCTCCACTACCTCATGGTTTGGGGAAATAATTGTGACTGCCTTCCCAGTGCTAAGGGTCAGCATGAGCTGGAATCTTTACATTTTGAATTGTTTAATTTCTCTGTAGGCTTCCAACCCTTCTTGGAGATGTCTTTTGACTACTGTGTGCGCTAGTGTAGTTGGAAGGTAATCAAAAATCATAAAAATATCTTTGGATTCTGTCCAACGTTTACATTTGGTTGATAACAAATGCTGTCCATCAGGAAGGTGAGAACCACTCTGATCTTTGCTGCTTCATTTGCTTCTTCTACAGCTTCAAACCCAAGGTCTACCCAACCTTTGCAGATAGTATGTGTTGTTAAGTACACCACATGTGGAAAAAAAATTTTAATTTGGACTTTGCCAAACTTTTCCCACATTGTCGGTGTTTCTACACCCAGGAAAACTCATATCCTGCATTCCATTGATGACAATGGTTGTGAGTGGGATACTTTCATGTAACTACAGTATTTTAAAAACTATACAAAACCCATGGGGCTTGCCACCTCAGGCATTTTGTTTTTGCTGATATTTTCATTTGTTCCTGTGCACTTGGTACCTTTGGGCGGTGCAGGTCCAGGTCCACTGCCCTTTACCACGTTTGCCCAATTCTTTATTTAATTACTCATGCTCATCTCACCTGGTATTGATTAACAAATTTTACTTTTTGAATCAAATTGTATTACTTAAAGTGATAGTAATCAGAAAGAAAAGTTTCTATCTTGTTATGTTAATATTAAAGCTTTAAATCTCTGCTTGCACTTAATTATTTTTACTCATATAAGGGAGTGTTTTTTATTCATACAATATAAAAATGCAAAATGTTTGCTAAGCAGCCATTAGATTATACATACTACTTAATGGCTTTTTATTTTACAAAGTTCTTTGAATAAATTATTTTTTTTTCAAAAAGAAATACCTTAAATCATGCTTTATACCTGAGGTAAAATGATATTATTGTTATACATAACTATTAGTGTACCTGGCTACTCCTGTTATGAGTTTGATATACATAAATTTCACTATTGTAAATTTAAAAAATAAGTTTTAAAAACCTTGTACTTCTTTTAGAAAATATAAAAATAAATATTAAGCGTTAATATTAAGTATACAAAAAAATCAGATAAAAATGTCACACCAAAAAGTTTAAGATAAATTTTTTTCCAAATAATTACTTCAAATTTTTTACTCATTTATGACTTTAGAAAAGAAAGGCGTGCATACCTACATAAAATTATAAGTACAATCTACATTTTCTATATTGTATATTATATTATAAGTATATAATACATTAATGTATATGATATATATACATTATATATAAGGATTTGTATATGTTGTATACATAGTGTATATTAAGTTTTATATCATGTTATATATATTTTATAATATAATGTATACAATGTCATATATAATATATTTGATTTATTTGAGGTAAGCCAACTGGGGGATGGACATTACCAAAACTAAAAAACTAAAACCTAACATAACTTATTTTTATATAAACGAAATGCCTAAGATGAGCAGATTGAATGATACACACCAAAAACAACCAACTAGTTGGGGCAGCGGAAAACTGCTTATCCAACATGGCGGAAGGAGAGGGGGATCAGGGGGCTCATTTTCAGCAGCAGCTTCCTCATCCTAGATTAGGGCATGGGCCAAGGCGGAGAGCAAGGGCGTTGGGGAATGGGCGGAATATGGTTCAAGATTTCTAAGGTTTGGTATCTCATGGAAATTGACAGCTAAAAAATGGTGCTTGTGTGCTCAGCTAAAGCTTTATCAACTCTAATGCAGGCGTCTGGGAGTTTAATATATGTGGTGGTATTGGTTTGGGAAATCTTAGCTTGAGGATTCCACGCTACAGTTACCACATTCTGGTAGCATCATTGGCATCTTTGTGTAATCGATTCATTGAAAAATACTTTGTGGGGTGAAGGTTAAGGGGATAACAAGAGGTTAATAAATCCTATGAGCATCACCACTGATTTGGCAACAGCTTTTTGGATATATGACAATCTGGCATAGCAACTGCTTTGACTGCAAGCTGGTGGTCACTGCAAAATGGTTTGGCATTTAGCTGTGAAGCATATAAACAAGGGGGTGTTTAGCGTCCCATTTTAAATTAACAAATTCTTGCTTTCTATAGATGGTTCTTCAATGAAATTACCTGCTTTGTCAATTTCAGCCAATAACTCCTATGTGTTCTGGTTGATGTGAATTGGGTAATTGGCATATGGCTGTTGATTATCTGCTTTGGTGGCAGCATGGGAGCAAACCATTGTCCAATACTGTCCATGATTAGTGGTAGCATCTGTGGCACTGGGTGAGGAGGATTTTGATTAATTGTTGTGTATTTAATTGTAATGGTTGGCTTTTAAGGAGGGGTAGGATAGTACCCCATACCACAAAAAGTGTGGGGCTGGTGGCAGAATGGATTTGATGGAAGATGGCATTGTGCCAGCGGAAGCCACCTTGAATGGGCATTTGCATTTTGAGTGGTTCAACTTAAAACAGGATGGACATATAGTCTGTACATCCTTGATGCGTGTCCAGAATGGATGGTCAGTGTAAGTCCTGGGGAACGTCCTCTGGCTGTTGATTGGGCCATTTTTACATTCCCAAGCAAGAAGGCACCAAAGAGGATGGTGGTACCCCTCGTTACTCAGGGCGATCTCGCTCACATAGTAGATGAGCACTGGGTAACAGCTCTTCCATTTCAGATCCCACCCCCACTACCCACACTCACCTCGGCAGAACTGTTACAGGGAATCAGCAAAATCTGCGCCGAGATTGTTGAATTGAAATCAATTGGAATAAATTCAATGGCAATCTGCCCAATGTTAAGATCTCAAATGGCCAGAAAGGCATGAAGACTGAGTTATCAGCTGGAATGCCTGACGGTTTCAATTCAATTAGCATGCTGATCAAACAAATCACCTCCCTGCCAAAGTTGTTGGGGATCATCCTCAATGGGCAGGCTACAGCATCAGACATCATTGCCGAGGGTTCAAAGTCCCCAGTTGACAATTTGGGCGTTGCAGCTGATGTGATGCCACTGACTGAATGAATGGCCCAGCAACCAAGCGTGGGCGGGTTGGCTGTTTTGAACCTGTTCCCAACCAAATGGACCTGCCACTATGTGGGGTGGCCTTGGGGGATTCCCACTGCATGTCGGGCTAAATGCCATCACACCAATCATCAGAAATGCAACTGAGCCTCAGTTCAGACATTCGAGGTCAAACTGACAGTAACTCGGCCCACCACCAAATTTTTTGATGTCAGTTCCCAAGGAATAAACCTGCCCATTCCCAAATAATTAGGCCAGTTAGGTCAAATTTGTGGGACCCAATCTCTGGCTTGTTACTACCCCCAATTGACCACTATTTAATCAGTTGCATTGCACTGAGAAAACCGTTGGTTGATTTTCTTCCTTTTTCTTCAATAAAAATTTTGCTAAAAAACCAAAACAAATTTTTATTCTATTGCTCCTTATGACCGCATCCTTGATGGCGTTTCCCTGGTGGCCTGTCAGTCCATATACCAGATGGGCTCTACCAGTTCTTATGGTCACTATGGCCCCTCCATCGTTGATTGAATTCAGCGAGTCATATATTTTTGGCTCTATAACCCCGCTATCATGAAATTCTGGCAACAGTACATGGGGATCCTGTGGCCTTATATCCACCAACTGCAATCGAGAATCTGTCTCCTTGCCTCCCCCAGTTAAAATGACCCCATATGCCAATGAACTCATTGAAACTATCTCTGTGATTCCATCCCCTGCAGTAAGACCCCCTGGGTCTGGGATGGTCACATTGTGGTTCATCGTTGGGATCATACTCACTGTTGTTCTACACCAACAATTTGTCATTTCCCAATGCCCATCTCCATACAACGTCATTTGGTTAGCAATGCCTCTGGCATTCTGGCTTGCTTTTTGGGTGCTTATGCATCCCAACTGGAAAGCTTTTCTAAACTTCTTCTGATGTTTCCATGACATAATCAATCAACCATTGTTTCCAGACACCTCTGCCTTGTTCTTAGAACTGGGCGCTGCAGTGGTTACCCTTTACCAAATGAATGTGTAATCAGTAGTTTGCTGTTTGTTGTATTTTTAGTCACTTTCCGACTTTGGGAGAAGTATCCGCTCTACCTTGGAGAATCTTCTTCAAACCACCCAAGCTGCGTGGATTGTGGTTCCTCCTCCTCTCACTAGCCTGGAAGCAAGCTCGAGTGTCCCCTCCCAGTAGATAGCCAATCAAGTCCTCAACGCTCTCGCTGAGGTGCAAATGGATACAGCAATTGTGCTCAATAATGCTTCCGCATTATCTTATGCCCACAAGGGCTCGCGTTGTTAGATGCTGTGGATGAGGATGCCCGCCGTTGGGTGAAGCCTCTCTTGCGCTCTTCCTCACAAACAGGAGATCCCACCCCACTGATGGCTGTTGTGTCAGCTGCCCTGAAACCCCCTGTGTCACAATCAGACCACCTATTCAGACTGATCTATGCCATGGCCAAAGCCCCTCAGCCTGGTTCTTTTGATTTCTACCTTCCATGAACTGGCCTACGCATCGGGTCTCTCTATCAATATGCTTCAGGAAGACTTTAGATCATGCTTGGGTTTGGGTTCTGCTCTTCACGAGGTCTGGTCCACCATCCAAGGACAGTAGATCAAACATGTGCCACTGCGACCACCATCAATGCCTTAACTCGTCATGTTACCCATTATCAGAAGGGAATTTTATGATAGGATTACCCAAAGTAGATGCAGATGACGCGCCTACATCTGAACCAGCGGTAGATCTGAGTACTAATCTTGCCATAACCCCCATGTCCAAGTTGGCTGATGCATAGTCATCTATAAATGAATCTGTTAAGGCCCAGACAGAGGAAGTCATTTCCCCCGCCCATATACTCCCAATTTTCACTCTGTGAAAGCTCCCAACCTTACCCCCAATTTGCCACCTATTTCTTCAGTTACAAAAGAGTTGGTCAATTCTTCAATAAACAAAACTTCGCTCATTTCCTTATGCCTATGAAGATCAGTGTTGGCTCGCATCATGTCTCCTTTGAGGCCCTGGTGAATACTGGAGCCACAGGGAACTTCATGAGTGTCAAGTTGGCTCAACAATTAGAACTGGAAATGGATGTGGGCCCTCACTGATGGTAGCCTCATCTGATTCTCAGACCTCATATGTTGTTCGCCAACCGATACCTTTTTCAATCCAACAGTTCAGCTTCAGCAATCATTTTCAGCCATGCTGAACTTAGTGTTTCTGGTGATCTTAGATGTGGGGTGGTGGTGCCAACAACATGTCAAGATTCACCTTGAGTCTAATATGTTGTCATTTACCAATGATCATCTGGAGGGTGAATTTCCTCTGATTAACACCCTTAAGAAGACACAAGGAACCAGTTCTATCACTTTCCTAGTCACTTCTGCGGTCATCCCAGCCGATTTTCCAGAGAGTTTAATGCGCTATTGAAGAATCTTCAAATCACAAAATGCGGATCGCCTGCCTCCGCACACTAGGTTCAATTTTGGGTTTTGAATGACCATATAGTTGGTAACATCATCTGTCCGTTGTATCCCCATACAGTGGAGGATTAATTGCACTCAACACCTGGTTGGATGATATGTTTTAAAAGGTTGGTTGTTCAAGGAGACCTCGCCCGTCGCCTCTCCCATCATCTTTGCCAAAAAAGCGGATGGTCTCTCTGCCCTGTGTGGATTATGGACACTTAAATAAAATAACGGTTTCTGATCCCTACCCCTTGCCTCTGGAGCAGACAATCAGCCAGGTAATCACCAAATCCCATGTGTCCTCTAAGCTGGATCTGGTGAACGCCTTTAATCAAATTCAGGTAATGAAAGGGCAAGAATGGTTAACAGCAATCCAGATGAAGCGCGGCATTTTCCAATTCCGTGTAATGCCCTTTCAGCTGAAGAATGCTCCCGCTACATTTCAACATATGATCAACAATGTACTGGGTGACCTCCGGTTTACCTGTGGAGTTGCATACGTCAATGATATTTTGGTTCACTCCCTGACTCCTGAACAACATGCTACTGACTTGGAAGCAGTGGTGGCCGCTTTGCATAAGGCAGGCTCGTTTGTCAAGCCTTCCAAGTGCGAGTTTTATAAGGAGGAGGTTACCTTACTTGGGAACCTCATCCTTAAAGACAATTATGCAATCCCTCCCAACAAGTTAGACATGATCTGAAAATGGCCAACCCTGACTACCCAGAAACCTCTTTGGAGTTTCTTGGAACCATCATTTTCCTAAAAAAAATTTCCCCAGCTCTTTCCCAGCTGGCTGCACCACTCCACCCCCTTACAGGTAAAAACGTACCATTTCATTGAACGCCTGAATGCCAACATGCGTTTGAATCAATCAAAGAAGTGTTCATGTCTCCGCCCATTTTGAATCACGCCAATCCCACCAAGCTGTATATCGTTGCATGTGATGCCTCATCGGTAGCAGTAGGAGTGGTGTTGCTTCAGGAGCACAATGTTTTAGAACACCTGGTCACTTATTTTTCCCGTTAGTTCACCACCACAGAGTAGTCTTGGCCATATATGACAAGGAATTGGCAGCTGTAGCATGGGCATTAACTATTTGGAGGTATCTGTTGCAGGGTGCTCAACATGAATTAATGGTCCACATGGATCACCAGGCCCTTTTGTATTTTCATAAACCCCAAGAATTGGTTCATCGACAAGCCTGACTCTATTGGGACCTGTGCAGTTTTTACTTTAAATACAAATTTGTAAAAGGTGCGTTCAATGTACTTCACAATTTTCTAAGCCACAGCCCCGCCCGCTGTTCCTCAGACCCAGAGGAAGTGGATCTCATTACCATGATTCCTGATGCCAAAATCCTGTCAATCGTTTCACCCATCATTTCATCCATCAATTTGGCTCCCGACGCCCTGCTAGTGGCTCAGGTTTTAGCCAATCAAATGGCCTGCTCTGAGGGCGTAGCGTTGGTTAAACATTTGGCTCACCCGAGTCTAAAAACTCCCTATATTCCTTAGAGAAGGGACTCATTTACTTTCAGTCTTGCATCTGGGTTCCCCCTACTTCCAAATAGAGGTATAACACATACATCACAATCCCCCCATGGTCAGACATCCCAGTAACAAAAATTGCATCGACTTGATCAAAAAGACCTTCAATTGGGCGGGTCTGACAAAGGAGGTTCTGGCCTGGATTGCCAATTGCATTACTTACGCCAGGGCTAAGTCAGACCGCTCTGGCAAAAATGGCCTCCTACACCCCTAACAGCAGGTGGAGGGCCCATGGACATTGGTGTCCATGGATTTTATTGTTAGACTCCCTTGCTCTAATGGGCTCACAGTGGTGATGGTAGTGGTGGATCGCTTCACAAAGTTTTCCCCTTTTTATACCTTATACTTCCGCAATTATGTCAGAAGAAACTACCTGCCTTTTTGTTTGCCATGTGTTTTCAATGTTTGGTCTCCCCCAGGAGATCATCAGTGACTGTGGCTCACAGTTCACCGCGCAGTTTTGGAGTGAACTCCTATCAATCCTGAAAATATCCCCCTGTCGCTCTACTGTGTATCATCCCCAGTATAATGGCCAGATCGAGCAGGTCAATCAAGTCCTTGAACAGTACCTGCATTTCTATGCTGCAGCCATACAAGATACCTGGGCTGATAACCTTCCTCTCGCTCAATTCGCTTACAATAACGGGACTCATGCGTCCATGGGGTTTTCTCCTATGAAGCAACGTTGGGTTATAATCCTTCATTTTCAGTTAGGCCATGCTTGCAGCCTGAGGTTCAAGCTGCCACGGACCACGCTGCCCATATCAGATTGACTCAATCCTTAGTGTGGGAACACCTCACCAAAGTCATAGACAACTACAAGCGGTTCACAGATTGCAAGCGTCTTCCAGGTCATGATTTTATGGTGGGCTCCTACGTTATGCTCAATACCCATCACTTAAGAATTCAGGCCCCTTCCCATAAGTTCACTAGTAAATGCTCAGGTCCCCATTTGGTGGAGGAGGTATTGGGCAACAGGGCGTTCTGGTTGAAGCTTCCTGCGCATTTTAAACAGCATCCCGTTTTCCATGTTCCCAGATGTTGCCCTTCAAGGGTGCACTCCCCACAGAACTATAACCGATCATTGTCAAAAATAGGGAAGAGGCCGAGGTAGAGGCTATTCTAGCATCCTGAAAATCCCAACGTTCCGTACAATATCTCATGGCCTGGAAAGGGTATACACTCTATGAAAACAGTTGGGTCAAGGCACGCGATTGCGCGAACTGCATGGATCTGGTCAAAGTGTTCCACATATCCCACACTGAAGCTCCCCGCCCCCCCCCCCAAAAAAAAACTCGCGATGATTATGGCAATCAAGTTAACTAAGGCGCACAAGAATGTGGCTCTTGTGCAGTTTCCAGGTGGTGGGGCCCTTCCTTTGGAAATAAGAAAGGGTAATGTAAGTCCTGGGGGAACGTACTCTGGGTGTTGATTGGGCCATTTTCCCGTTCCTGAGCAATAAGGCACCAAAGAGGATTGAGGTACTCCTCCTTATTCAGGGCAATCTCACTTGCATAGTAGACAAGTGCTGGGTAACAGCTCTTCCACTTCGGATTCCACCCCCAGTACCCACACTCACCTCAGCAGAACTGTTTTGGGAAATCAGTAAAATCTGCATCAAGAATGTCAAATTTGAAATCAATCAGAACTAATTCAAGTGGCAATCTTCCTGATGTTTGGATCTGTTATGGTCAGAAAGGTATGAAGACTTATTTATTGGCCAGAATGCCTAACAGTTTCAATTTGATTAATATGCCGATCAAACAAATCACCTCCCTACCAAAGTCATCAAGGATCATCCTCGATGGGCAGGCAACAGCATCAGACATCATCAATGAGGGTTTGAAGCCCCCTGCTGACAATTTGGGTGTTGCAGCTGATGCGATGCCACTGACCGAACAAACAGCCCAGCGACTGAGTGCAAGTGGGTTGGGCGTCCTGAACCCGTTCCCAACCAAAGTGACCCATCCCTATGTGGGGTGACCTTGAAGAATTCCTGTCACTCATCAGGCCAAACGCCGTCGCACCAACCATCAGAAATGCAGCTGAGCCTCAGTTTAGATGTTTGAGGTCAAATCAACAGCGACTCAGCCCTCTGCCAAATTTTTTGATGTCAGTTCTCAAGGAACAAACCTGCCCATTCCCAAATAATTCGTCAGTTAGGTCAAAATTGAGGGTCCCAATCTCGGCTTGTCACTACCCCAATTGACCACTATTTAATCAGTTGCATTGCACTGAGAAAATTGTTGGTCAACTTTTCTTCCTTTCCTTTCAATAAAATTTTGCCAAAAAACCAATCAGTTTTATATTGTGTTGATCCTTCTGGCCACATCCCTGATGGCGTTTCCCTGGTGGCCTGTCAGTCCATATACTGGATGGGCTCTACCAGTACTTATGGTCACTATGGCCCCCTCCATCGTTGATTGGATTCAGCGAGCCAGATATTTCTGGAACTATAACCCTGCTATCATGAACTTCCGACAACAGTACATGGGGATCTTGTGGCCTTACATACAACAACTGCAAGCGAGAATCCATCTCCTTGCCTCCCCAGTCAAAATGCCCCATATGCCAATGAACTCATTGAAACTATTTCTGTGATTCCACCCCCTGCAGCAAGGCCCCCTGGGTCTGGGATGGGCTCATTGTGGTTTGTTGTTGGGCTCATACTCACTGTAGTTCTACACCAACAATTTGTAGTTTCGCAATGCCTGGCTCCATACAACGTCATTCAGTTGGCAATGCCTCTGGCATTCTGGCTTGCTTTTGGGTGCTTACGCATCCTGACTGGCAGGCCAGTCTAAACTAATAATGCCGTTTCCATGACAGAAAGTCCCTCATGGATAGTGTTTGTGCATGTAAAATAAGGTGATTGGTCATCTAATGTCAAGAGAGTGTCTGTAACTTTTTAAGTTTCTCAGTGAGGTGGTGCATGGTGCACAACCACATCACTAGGGAACCAATAGTCAGAATTAAGGTGAGAGTAGCCCCGCAAAAGATGCTGGAGCTAAAGTAACACAGGACAAGGGTGTGCAATGCAGTACTTTATAATATGTAGCAAACAAACAACAAAACTAGGATGAGCCCTAAAGGGATGTCCATATCCAAACTTTGATCATGGCTAGAGTGCTTGGGTGCCTCGGTCTGGAGGGAACAAGGCCGGCCCAGAGGTGCCTCATATTCAGTTGCAATTTTAATGCAAATAAATTGGCTAACGTTGCTAAAGACCTCCTCAAAGAGGTCCAAACAAAGGTTCATTTGAGCTAACATAAGAAAAAATATAAACTAACAAGTGGTTTTATTTAAAGAAAAGACGACCAACGAGAAAGGTAGATCCTGATTAAACATAACTATGCTAATTTGGGGAATCATCAATTGGTGAAAGTGGTGCTAAGCCCAGGTGCACCAATAAGCTACGCTTTTATCTGATAGGGCACTTTGCTTCAAAATCAACCAAACTCAAGTGATTTATTGAAGTCAAGGATGACCTGAGTTGGAAATCTCATAAATTGAACATCTTTTCAACCCCCTTTACCAAGTAACTGAATATAATTATTGTTATCTAATGGTATATGTCTGTTTTAGCGCCATTTTTGTTACACATGGCTGGGCAACTCACACTTACTATGAACCAACCTGAGCATATCTGGTTTGCACCCAGCGTTGATCCAAGGTATGCCTTAAGTCAGGAAGATCCTGTAGATTGACCTTTTTTGATTTTTGGCGCCCAGCCTTATCTTGGAAGTTGACCCCTTCAATAAAGTCGTGCAAACATGACAAGGATGTAATTGGAAAGAAAGGCAGATGTTATCATTTTAAAAGTAAAAAATAATAGTTTATTCAGGAAGGTTGAGACAACCAACAGAGAGATAAGATTAGATGAAACCAGACTTAAAGTAGATCAGCATGATGGGCTTGGATCGTTTTGATGAGGCTTATAACAAGATTCATCCAATAACAAAAGTACTTTCAATGTTAGTTCCATAATTGGAGTACGCACACACTTAGTGCTTAAAAACCAGTCAAATATTACCATTTCTGGAAATGTTGTATTTTAAGACTACAAATACAACATTTGTTATAAACAAATCATGTTGAACCATCCCCATTTAAACTATATTACGCAAATTTTGGCACAGTTGATTTAATTTCCTAAGCCTCATCATAAGTCTTTTTATATTAACCTGGGCCTTCTTGGCCTTAGGCAAGCGTTAGCCTAAGGGTTTATCTGAGAGCTGAGAGAGTCCAGCTTGACCCCTTTTGGTCTTACTTAATGCTCATTGTTTCCTCATTCTAGACCTAAAATCATGACATTGACATCACTGAATCCTAATCGCCTGATGCAACTTCTGATTTCTTAATTATTGATTATTATATCCTGTGGCCCTATTTTTCCTATTTTCTATTCATTAATAACCCTAATATTCTACTTTGCCCTGCTCCAGCTTAAAATAATCAGTGATATGGTCCCCTTAAATATATGATGACCATCATCTGGTTTTGGTTGTAAGCAGCATATTGCTTCTACTATGGTAATGCCCCAAGACCTAGCCATTAACTGTCCTGGCCTAATTTAGATATTATGCTTTCAGGATAAAACTCTAAGTGCTGATTAGTAACCCTGAATGACACTAATAAAATTATTAGTAGATAGTTGAGCATATTAAATGCAAGATGGTCATTTGTAATTAATCTTGTTTCCTAAGAAACTGGACCCAACCTACTATTGAGAATACTTTGAGTGAGTCATTTAGCCACTGGAAGTAACAGATACTATAGTGTGCTTAATTGGTTTAGCAATAAAAACCTTATTTTTATAATTAAGTTTCTCATGTGTAGGTTTTTACCAGTTACTGTCCTCTAATATGCCTGTATTATTTGTGGTTAATAACCTATGCACCAAAAATATGAGGCCCCTGCGCTAATTTCAACATTTAATGTCCACTAAAAGGGCCCACCCTTTGACTTTAATGTAATCTATTTTATTAAGAGTGGATCACTTTAACCCAATGACAAATACTTCTAATAGAGATAGCACAACTGTAATGATCAATGATTGTACATGAATCTCATAAGGTTGGGAAAAATGAGAATCATGTGTGTTGATAGTTGCAATTCCATTATTCCAAGTAGGATTTTCTTATTTGGGTCAATAACGGAATAAAGTTTAATAAATTATTTATTTGATTGGTTGTTCATTCTGAGGTTCCCCTCTGTTTCTCCGTCGAGTTGCCTGGATGCCATCAATTCTGGAGGCTTTTGCGCCCCTCATTACATACAATTCATTTAGCCTTTTTATGAAGTATTTCAAAGCGAGGCCAGCTCCACTGGACCCCACTTTGAAAATCTATTCTTACTTTGAGTCTTCTCCCAATAAAGGCCGATATTCACTGGATTTGTTTTATTTACTTTTATTTATTTAAATCAAGGATTGGGGGTGCAGATGGCAGTGCAATGAGGAGGAGAAGAAGGGGGTGGACGCGCCAGGATCCTCTTGAGAGTGGCCTTGCCCTGGTGAGAGGGGAAGGAGCCAGAGTTGCCCGAGGTGACAGAGGCCAGTTGACCACACCTCAGCCAGGTGACCCCAAGGCAACAGAGGCTGTAGGGACACACCTCAGCCTGGGGGCCCAAGGCAACAGAGGTTGGTGCACTGCACCTCAGCCCAGTATGCCCGGCAAGGCTATCCATTTGGACAGGACCATTTGGAGTTGGTATGGCCACATATGGGGGTGGTGGTTTTAGGGGTGGTGGCGGGCTGGGCCTTGGGAGCCCCGTCCGTTACATTATTCCAAAGTCAACCTTACCTTGGTAGGCTGTGGTACTATCCAGCCTGCAAGATCGCCATGATCAATGTACCATGCATTGCTGTGGGTCATCAGTCCCTTTCATTGGTTTGTAGGGCCTTCCAACGAAGGGGATGGGTAGCTTAGGGGTGGGCCAGACTTCTGGCAGTTGATGGCCTCTTGTGCCCACCAGGAGACCTCCAGAGAACCAATTGATTTTATCTGAGGGTCTGGATTTCTGGTCAATTTACCTAAGCTGCTTGCAAAAAAGGTTTCCTGTCAAAAAAGTTGTTGGTCGCTGCACGCCTGCCTTGCCAGTTCAGGTCTGAATCCGCCAGGAATTCCATTTTACAAAGGGGTATTGTAACGATTGACAATTGTACATGAATCTCATAAGGTTGGGAATTATGAGATTCATGTGCATCAATAGTTGCAATTCTGTTATGCCAAGTAGGATTTTCCTACTCTGGTCAATAACAGAATAAAATTAAATAATTACTTATCTAATTGGTTGTTTGTTCTGAGAATCCCCTTCTTTTCTCTATCGAGTTGCCTGGATGCCATCAATTCTGGAGGCTTTTGCGCCCCTCATTACCTACAATTCATTTAGCCTTTTTAGAAAGTATTTCAAAGTGAGGTCAGCTCCACTGGACCTCACTTTGGAATTCTATTCTGACTTTGAATCTTCTCCCTATAAAGGCCGCTAATCACTGGATTTGTTTTATTTACTTTTATTTATTTAAAGCAAGGATTGGGGGTGCAGATGGTAGTGCAATGAGGAGGAGGAGAAGGGGGTGGACGCGCCAGGATCCTCTTGAGAGTGGCCTTGCCCTGATGAGAGGGGAAGGAGCCAGAGTGGCCCGAGGTGACAGAGGCCAGTTGACCACACCTCAGCCAGGTGACCCCAAGGTAACAGAGGCTGTAGGGACACACCTCAGCCTGGGAGCCCAAGGCAACAGAGGTTGGTGCACTGCACCTCAGCCCAACATGCCTGGCAAGGCCATCCACTTGTACAGGACCATTTGGAGTTGGTATGACCACATATGGGGGTAGTGGTTAAAAGCTGGTGGCGGGCTGGTCCTTGGGAGCCCCATCCGTTACAACAACCCTCCACAGCTGAAGTAGTTGACTATGAGGCCCAACAAAACACTTCTGATAATCTTTTTATAAAATATACGATGATTTGGATGCTTATATTGGCCAAATTTATGTAACTATAATTGTCTATGATGTTTGTGAGATTCCAATAAAAATCAGGAATTTTAGTTAATCTGAAGATATAATTTGATTCCAATCCAAGTATTTAGATGAAATATTGTTTGGGTCAATCCCTAATTAAAATCTATCTGCGTCTCCTGATATTAGGAATTGAAACCTAATCTATGCAATCAAATGTTGCTTGACAGAAACCCCAGATATTGGAATTTAAACCATATCTAAATGGTGATCAAATTCTACTTGACAGAAGCAACCAAAATGTCTCAGAATCCCCAATTGCTATTTAGTATAGATTATGGCTTGGTTTTGCTTAGAGGTTTTTCCCTGAGAATAATTCCCTGATCTCCTATATGCTTTGGTTTTAAAAAAACTAAGATTACACTATTTTTAGCCAAAACTTTTTGGCCTACCTCTATTTGTATAGGGAAGTTATCTGGATACGCCACTCAGGGAATTTTACCATTACTGAAGATATATAAAATATAACATTTGTATCCAGCGCCCAGTGCTTTGGTATCTTGGACTCTTAATTAAAGGACAGTTGGATTAAAAACTCCAACCCAACAAATTTGGTCCCCTACCAGGTTATACACCAATTTCCTGGAAGATATATAATTCCAATGAATGACAACAATTCATCATAAGGCACCTTTTTCAGTTTATGATGCCGCTTGCCTCAGTGACTGGGCGATCAATATGCATATAGGAGAAATTACACTAATTTAGAACCTTTTGTTACCTTCATCTATGGAGGTAAACCTCCCTACCCTTTCCATGGAGCAATATCAATTACAAATCTTGGACTATACTGAAGCTCTCCAGCTCCTCCTTTATGGGGCGTTCATCCCCCAGAGTCAATCTAATAAAAGATGAGCCTTCTCTGTACCAGCGCCTATGATGAGTTTAACTGACAATTCCTCGCTTGATAAAGAACAAGTCATAGCAGTACTTTCAGAGCGTTATTTGTTTAAATTCTTACATCCCACCTTATACCATCTACTTCAAGTAGCCGGGTTCCATCATAAGAAATTACTTTGACATTTACAGTTATTGGCATGTTGCATTTGCAACTCCATAAATTTTACCATTCCGCCTCCCTCTTTCAAAGTGAGAACTGAAGTGACATCTTGAAAGTTTGGAACTCACAAACAAGATGCAGCTTGTTTTAGCACATCTTGATTAAGTAATCATGAGATTCATATAAATGGAGCTCTCCAATCATTTTAATCAATTAGAAGTCATTGTTAATAACCATATTAGTGATCACATCACAGGATTAAAAGCACTAATTGATAACTTTACAACCTCCTTGGATAAACGCCTCTGTTTCCTTGTAAAGTTGATTTATGATACTTGAGATATTCCAGATAATATTCATTCCTCTTAACCACGTGGGATGTTGGGTGACTCTGGCTCTCTTGGAATGCCTGGCATCCTGAAGTCCCTGGTTGTGACAGCATGACCAGCTGACGTGTGTCTTCTGGACCCCCTGGGCCACTGGGCCCCTGGCTTTCCTGGACCTAGTTCTGATCTTAAATTCCCTGACGATTGACTTCAGTTGTTAATTTGGAAAATTTATAGTCTTGATGACCAACTTGGACGCTAGCTCATGGAGCACAACTCACTTGGGATGAAATGCTTCTCCTCACTGAAGTTTCTATGGGCGCTTATTATGAATGCTTTGAAACCTTAACTACTTTACCCGCCATAGTATGAAGCTTGGAATAACGCTTGCTCACCACTGAGCAAGATTAACTTGAACTGCAAGATATAACTGCCAGTAAAAAGGATAGAATTATGAAGTAAATCAGCTCTCACCACAAAGTGTACCCTTTAAGCTGCCCATGGCCGGGTAGATTTAGTTATTTAAAATGTAAATGACTTGCAAAGTCAAATGGATGCTCTCCCCCACACACAAATATTCCTAAGATTCCATTTATTTATTAGGTGAAGGGGCGTCCTGGTGTTGGTTCACGTCGTTTAGCCTCCACCCTCCACATAGCTCATTTAAACTCTCATTAAAAGAGAAGTACGTGCCTGAAG
Organism: Massospora cicadina; assembly: GCA_022478985.1. NCBI lineage: Eukaryota > Fungi > Entomophthoromycota > Entomophthoromycetes > Entomophthorales > Entomophthoraceae > Massospora > Massospora cicadina. Next base: position 37,500 of record JAKSZP010002792.1, on the reverse strand, counting down.
AATGGAGCATCTTCTCTTTTCTATATTGCTATAATAGTAAAATAGAAGAGTAGAATGAAATTAATGCTCAAACACCTGACAAATTGCCTTAGCTGCATAGCTTAGGACATCATGGTACCTCATCTGATGAGCTGCCATATTTGGAATGATGCCAAATCTGCTCTTTTTCAGGATTATGGGAGTGACTTAGCATTATCCAACCAAATAAAAAGACATTTATGAGAATAAGCCTTAATTTTGGAGAGTCCATTAATGAGTACACTTATTAATTTTACCTTTAGTATCAGACTTTGGTTGCAGGTAATTTTCTTACGCTAGATTATGCTTTCATCACCTCTTTATTTGCATTCAAAATATGAATACTATCCTACTATATCTTAAAAAGATATGAAACCCAGCCTTAAGTCTCTCCTACACTCAAAGAAGCCATCATGCAGATTCCTACTGACATGTTAAGATTAACCAGGTTACCCCATTCTAACAATAAGCCTCATCCTCAAAGTTAGCAGTTACACCCCCTTCTTTCCTATACCTGAGTTATTTTTCACTTTTTGTAACAAAACAAACATACTATAGTCTTTGACGAATTTGTCAAAGTAAGGCAGCAAAGGATCAGTCAGCATAGGGCAAAAGGCTCCCTCTGTTGATGGGAATCAAGTGCATCAATCTTCTTGTTCTATGCCCAGTACATTGGGTTGATTTGTGTTGGCTGCTCCTACAGAAATCGAAGTACTTCTAGTTATTCAAGGATATAAAGCCCTTCAGCTTTTTTATTTTTATATTGGTCAAATACCAAATCAAGTTATCATTATTAGTTTCTTCAGTGAAAGTCTAATATTAGCTAATAAAACGTTTAAATCCAAAGAAAACCCCCAAGCTTTGCTGAAGCAAAATCCTTCGCTAACCTCATTAAAATTACCTAACAAAAGTTTATTAATCATTAATTCTCAATTAGGTTCTATAATGGTACAAGTAGAGGTAGTCATTCACAAATTTAGTCTTGGCTATAATTGATACCTATCCTGTTAACTTTATATCTTTCAACATAGATAGAAAATCATAATGGCACCAGAACTGATCCACAAAGCTGAATATGGGACAGCGGGTAGTCAGGCTAATAAGGCGATTGGGGTATATTCTTCCTTACTCCTCTGATTTGTAAAACTCTTGATCACCACCACCGCTATCACATTAGAAAACAATAACTATAAATTTCTTGTAGAGGTATAATTGATTTAGGAGTTCAACTACATTATTAATCATATGGAAAAAATACTTCTTGCTCTTAGGATATTGGATAACCTTAATATTCACTCTCCTGATCAAGAAAAGGGGCCTTATAAAAATGAAAATGCCTCGTCAGATATCTCACTTATATTTGCAAAGTAGTATATCAAAACTTGAGGTGTAAAACTAGGTTACCCCAGAGACTTTGGATGCCAAGGGTGAAATACCTTTGTACGTCCCCATCCAACAAAGTGCCACCTTATTCTCAAGTTATTGTGGATTTGGGAATTAAGATTCACATACCTTTTACCCAAGTTTTTAGATATATATGGACATCTTAACCCTTCTTTCAAAGAAGCGTTGGCCTGTCATGTAAATTCAGATTCCACTTATGAGATATCTATCTCCATTTATTAGGGAATTTCATGAATCAAATCCCTACAAGTTCCTCAATATGCCCTCATCTCCTATGCAAAACTATGTCCTATTGAAAATATCACGGATGTAAGTAGTTTTAGTTATCTATAAGATTTAGGGTTTGATCCCTACCCACAATAACTTTAGTTGAAAGTAAGGTTGAGATAGCCTAATTCGCAATGCACACCAGAATGTAGAAGCCCTTCTTGAGGAGTATAGTGATATATTTTCCTTCTGACCTAGTGACTACAGGAATATGTTAAGATTAATTAATAAGTCAAAACTGAAGATTATTTCCCATTTAAATCTTGATCTTAATAAAAATCTAAAGCCAAAGAAGCTCAAGTTGCCCTGGAACTAAAACAACTGTTAGAAGCTGAGCTTCTTGTGCCATCCAATAGCCCATGGGTTTCTCTACTGCTATTAGTATATAAAAAATGGTGGCCATCAAGTTATTATGGATTTTCACCAACTAAGTTCCATTATATGAAAAGTTAGGTATTCTTTACCTCACATATATGATTCACTATGCTTAATGATGGGATTAAATTATTTTTGGCGATGGACCTCGCCAGTGAGCATTGGCAGATTACTTATCCCCTGAGGACCACGAGAAATGCACCCTCATTTCTAGTAAAGAATTATTTAATCCTACTCAAATGCTGCAGGGATTATACAATGCCCCTGCCACCTTCCAAAGAGCAATTAAAGGTTTACTAGGATCTAATTTGATCTTGGGTTTTAGTCTATCTCGATGATATAACCATTTTTGCATAGTTTTTCAAACATTTGGCATATCTAATTGTGGTTTTCCAGCATTTTATGCCAATCTTCCCTAAAGTTAATGTCATCTAAATATTCTTTTGTAAAGTGAAATGGATTTTTTAGGCCATAATTTAAGTAAGGCCGGAATATCATAATGGACAACAATCTTATGGCCACTTCAAAGATGTCCCCCATAAATCCCCACGTGATGTACAGGTCTTTTTAGGGATGGTGGGATATTATTGTTAGTTTATTCCATACTTTTCTGACAACTCTGAGCCTTTAGTATACTTGTTGAAGAAAGGAATAATCTTCCAGTGGAAAGAGAAGAAAAACAGGCCTTTACAAATTATGCGTAGCTCTCTTCATTCTCTTGTACTTGTGCATCCTAATTTTGACAAACCATTTTTACTTTTCACTGATGCTACAAAATAGCTATAGGAGCTGTATTATTCTATCATGATGAAACCTTAGTAGATCTTCCAATTGCTTATTATATAAAACCCTATCAAAATCTGAATGCAGCTATAGTGTTACAAAGCAATAGTGTTTGATGGTACTACTGACTATTAGGTATTTATGATCTTATTTATATGTAAATTATTTTACTATAATTTCTGACCATGCTTCAATGTGATGACTTCAACAATTGAAGGACCCTGATGGGAAGCCCAATGGGTTTTAAAACTTCAAAACTATGATTTTTCCAATATTCATAATCCATGACCCATACATCAAAAATGTGGGTTGTTTATCCAGGTCACCCAAATTAACTTTAACTGAACCTGAGGATGATTGACTCTATATTCATCTAACTCAACTGCATTTGTTAAAAGTGAGTCCCTCCCTATTCAAAAAGAATTAGTGAAAAGATTGACAATTATCTAGCATAAAAATGATAACTTGTACAAACTCATGTCACAAAAATGGTTTCCTTACATTTTGCCCTTCATCTCACATGAAAATTATTCTAGAGGGACATTTGCAAGTCAGCCACGTAGGATTTTAGAAAACTCACCAGTGGCTCAATACTCAATGTTACTGAGAAGGAATTTTAGATTTAACTCAAGATGCATTAGATTCTTATCTGGTATGTAAAAGTCTGGCTGGACCAAATCCCTGACCACAAATTACAGTGGTCCCACTTGTGAACCCTTCTATACTATAAGTATTGATGTTTTGGGTCCGCTTTATTGAAAATCAGATGTCCATCAATTCCTCGTTCTGGATGTTAATCATTTAAATGGCTGGATCAATGATATATCCCTGTTCTCCGCTTTGGCAAAAGATACCGCTGCATTCCTATATAATTAAATTATCTTAATATGAGTGCTTTGGAATAATTTCTCTCTAATAATGGTCTAAATTTTGATCATCACTAGTAAATGAATTAACCAAATTAATGGGGTCCACTCAATTGTTTTCTATTACTTATTACTGCAACTAATGAAATAGTAGAGCGTGTAAATGGTACATTAACATCAACCCTCTTGAAAGTGGCCTTGAACGACCCTCTACATTGGCCACAATATTTACTTAATGCAATTTTTGCCTATCAATTAAAGCTATCATCAGATTATTAAGATGTCTCCCTTCCCTTCTCTGTACAAAAGGAATCCTCAGCTTCCTTCTAAGGTGCAATCCATGTTAGATCAAACATCCCCTGAACCTCCTAAAGTTACTATGAGAAGTATTCTGATGAGTATATAACTTCTGGTCTTGACTTCTAGAAAATTTTACATAATCACTAACAGAGAGACTAATTAGTTTAATGATAAGCATGCTCTTCTGCATACCTTCTAACTGGGTATTTTAGTCATCTTCTATTATCATAGACTTGGTGGACGCAATAAAAAAAAGGATACAAGCCGGTCAGGACCAAACAAGTTATTTATAAATGATAAAAAGAACACTCTATTGTGGAAGTCACTCAGGGGAATAGGATAAGTTATTTAATACAGTCAATTCCTTCAGCCTTTTACCCCCTACGCTATGATCTAGAAGGGGTAGTTGATAGGATCCTGGTGTGAATTATGGATTCAAGTCAATATTATGATGGGATTTGATACCATTCTAAGGATTAAGATGAAACTATTTTTAGGGATAGTCCATGACTAAATTATTTATGCATCCTGATATTGGAGTTCAAATTCAATCTATAAAATTTTAAGTTGCTGGACAAAAACACCTCAGTATCAGAATCTAAACTTAATCTAAATGGTGATCAAATCCTTCTTAACGGAAGTAATCAGAATGTCACAGAATCCTCAATTGTTATTTAATATAGATCTTGGTTTGGTTATGCTTTGTATTTTTTTACCCAAGAATATTTCCCTGATCTCCTATATATTTTGGTTTGAAAGAAGTAAGACTACACTCTTTTTTAGCCAAAGACTTTTGGCCTTCTTCTATATGTATATGGAAGACAATTATCTGGATACTTCACTTAGGGGATTCTACCTTGTTTAAAGATTTTTTAAAAATATAGCTTTTTTATCCATCACGTAGGGCTTCATTTATCCTGGCTCTTTATTAAAAGGCGGTTGGGTTATAACTATCTCCGTTTTGATAATTTTTTGTCAATTAAAGAGTTAATATGAGATATCAAAATCTCATCAATGTCGTCTTGACAGCCTAGATAATCATATGGATGAAACTGTTCACTCTGATACTGACTTGTATTAGAAAATTAATGCCTTGCATCTGTAACTAAAAACTCAGGAACAGAAATTAAGGTCCCTACTGAGTGAGAACATCAAATTGGTAGCGGATTTTCTGGCCTACCAAAAAAATCTCAAATATTAAACAAGGTTGCAGGCGTAATATTGCTATTTGTCAATTATGTTGGATAAATTTAATAAGGATATTTGTAGATATCTGTAGTTCAACAGGGCCAATCCAGAGAACTACCTCTGATACAGTCTTGACTTTCAGGAAACCCTTTGATAATACCTGATATTGAGGGCTATGAGGCACTGGTTCCATGTAACTTGCCTATGGTTTACATCCACTTTGGGCGTTGGAGCTTCTGTCCATCCTTATACTCCGGTGACTTCTCCTCATGAACATTTGATTTCAATTATTTACATAACTTCTATACAACATGTATGCAATACCTTGTGATCATATTACAGTTCCTTCAGCTTTATCCTCCCTTGACGCTCTGGCAGTTATTATCCATTCTGCTCCCACCCCCATCTGCATAATGCAGGAGGTTATAAAGGAGCAATGCAGGCCCTTCAGCCCTAAAACCATGACAATCTATGTACATTTAATCAATAAAAATTTACCTAAATTTAAAAAAACTTTTGATGTCCATAATTTTATAGATCTCTTTGATATTAGTATGGTCAGAGAGGTAAAGAATAATAAGTTGAAAAACGTTGATTGAGTCTCTAGACTCGAAAGTTAGGAATAGATTATGCAAATTTTGAGGAAGGTTGGTGTGTCCTATTGCACTAAGGATCTTCTTATCAATTAATTTGGAAATTTAGTAAGATGACTACTTGAGAGACAATATTTCATAATATAAATTTGATAATATAAAACTGTAAAAGCCTTTGTATAATACTTCTATGTGGAGGCACATACATTATCCAGGGCTAATATTGTTAACAATTTCAGCAACCAGATCATATTGAAACATGCCTGCAAGTCTTAAAAGGAATTATATAAGGCTATAATAACAGCTTTAAATGAGGAACATGATATCACCCATATGATTTACTATCTTTGCTATTGTGCTGTTACATTTGAGGTACCAACAAGATTCATTGTGAGCCTTGCAACCCTCACCCTAGGGACATTTCTTGAAAGAAAGAATTACCTCTGCTTGATGGCCCTCATCCTGAGATCCTGATATTAGTCATATTACATGTCATATGTGCAAAAAATTGAGGCATTATTCTAACTGATGCTCTAATGTGAGCTTTAAATTTAATGTTATTATGGTGAACCCAACAGATATAAAGATTTGGGAAAAGATATGGCAGACTATAGCAAAAATTTATTAAATCTAATTCACTAGAAGATCACAGGTAATTAGAAATTATTAATGCACCTTCAATTAGATAAAAGGACAGTGTTGATGATACTTCCTTCAGTTCATTCAGTTATAGCGGATGATATGGTATCTTTTATTACTCACTCACAGAAGAATTGTGAATCCAAATTGGAGTTTAGAATTATAGCAAAGCCTTACATTTAATAGCTATAACACTAAGAGCTTCCAGTCCCCTCTAGTTATATCTACAATTTGAACAGGGCAAAGTGGCTATATATTAAGATTTGAAGGAATCCAGCCCTCAAATAGCAAAGAGATTCAGTACGATGTAAGTCAAGTTTGAAACTTTGGATGTCCAATAAAAATAAATTTTATTCAGGTGGGCTGACCCGGGGACAATACCTCACCAATTAAGGGGAAATCAAATGAATGGGAAAGGAGGATAAAACCTAGAAAACCTCCATGTGCGGTGTATGATAGGCTAGGAACTCCATGGACCACCTTTGCTATTTGCTATCTCAGTTTGGGGCATTGGTGCGAAATGCCAACACAGTTATAATTGTCCCCTACCCAAAGTTAATAGACCGGGTTTTGAACTCAGGGAGGCAGTGGTAGAGGGTCCATATTCTATTAGTGGGGTGTCCTCCCCTTGGATGTCCACACAATAAACTCTTCTAATAACATTTTTCTTATTGCACCTACATTGATATTAGAGTAGATAAGCTCAAAGTTAGAGCTATTTTAGAAAGTGAGTCACCAGTTAATATTGTGTCCGCCAAATTTATAAAAAATTGGGACTTACTACAGGCATAGATAACAGAAATTCTAAGGTACTGCGGGCCCCCAGACCGCCTTTCTGAAGAAGCTTCAGTGCTTTGACGCTGCAGTTTAGCTCCCTGGCATTATCCTATCCTGCCACGATTTTCCTAGATTACCATTACAACTTAATTATTGAGACCTCGTTGAGAACCTATGAAGTAAAAGCTGAACCAAGGAAAACACGTTAAAATTTGGAAAAACTCTCCAACTATCTTACAATTGGAAGGATGAGGCCCACAGCGCCTCAAAAATCAGAGGTTTATTACTCTTGCGTTTAAAAATGGCATAGTGCCTATTGGTTATCAGCGGATTTGTGGGTGTACGTGGCAATTACCTACAAATTTTGGAATCTAAGGGTATTCCATTATGAGCTAAGATGCCTAACCATTCTAGTGAGCCAACAAAATGATGGGACATTATTATTCTGAAAATTCCTTGAGGATTATATGGTGAAAAATACCCCCTCTTAATATAACTTAAAACTGGTCACCATGCCTGGTTTATCCTTCCAAGGCATGTAAAAATCCAGTGAATTTAGCTAACCAGTATCCTTAATCTATACAAGTTTAATTACATCAAATTGTTGATTTTGTTCACATTTTGTCAGTTGAGGAAGTATCAAGTATCCATGATTTCAATAATCTATATAAATTACCCTTGGTGGCCATGAGGGACATCTGTATGTTCTCTAATACCTTGGGAAAGCCTCTCTGGGTTAACTGAGGATGAAATGAACCAAGCGCTTGTTTTTTTAAAGAGATTGTTTTTTGCAAAAGGCAACTGTGATTTGGGTTGTGCACATGATGTGCTACACCATATTGATACTGGTAATCATTTGCCAACTTTCCTCCATCTGATTAGAAGTTCATAGATAGTGGATGAAGTTGTTATTAAATTTAATTACTCAGCTAGTGCAATATGAGACGTTAGTGCCTTCCAAGAGTCCTTGGCCTACACAGTGTTGTTGCTAATGATGATGGTTCAAATCCTATGGTAATAGACTACATAAAGCTTACCAAAATCATCAAAATAGAAGTCTATCCTTTACCTTGGATTGACCATATGCTAGAAACTTGGGCGGCGCGCAGTATTTCAACCATGGATTCAATTTCTGAATACTGGAATATAGAGCCTCCAAAAGAGGAGCAGGAAAAATGCACCATGATACAGCCCAGGGCCTCTACCAATCTAATAGAATGCCGCAGGGGCTATGTAATGCCCCTGCAGGATTTCAGCAAGCTATAATAGTATCCTTAGCAGTTAAAAGTTTTCTAGTGCTCTAGTTTATATAGATAATATTAACATTTTTCCAGAACATTTACTGATTATTTGCATCAATTAGATGAAGTTTTCTGCTGCATCACTAAGTCTGATCCTAAGATAAAGCCATATAAAATAATTTTTCTACAAGCAGCTGGAATATCTGGAGTTCGTTATTAATAAAATGGCTTGTGGCCCCAGCTGGAAAAGATTATAGCTATTATATGTATGGTGCAGCTGCTTAGTAAGTGCGACATTCAAGTGTTTATGGGTATTATTGTCTATTACTACAATTGGATAAATTTTAGCAAGATAAATTAATTTTTATGTCACCCCTGCAATAACGGGTTACCATTTGAGTAAATAAGGATATGCCCAGCTGTCCTTATATTAACTAGGGTTTTACCTCACCCAAGCACTGCTACTGATGTACCCCAATTTTGATGAAATGTTATTATTCAAACAGATGATTCTACTATTGCCATCAGGGTGGTGTTATCACAATTTAATTTTATTGGGATTGAGCACTCCATGGCTTACTGCAGATGGACGTTGTATTTCCATGATTGAAGTTATATGGTAACTGAGAAGAAGTGCCTGGCGTTAATCTATGTGTGTAAGCAATTACAAGTTTGCATGCACAGAGTACATTTTACTGTAGTATACAATCACGCCTCCCTTTGCTGGCTACAGAATCTTAAGGAGTTATAAGGTTGGCTGGCTTGCTGGGCTTTGAAAAACAAGCCTAGGATTATAAAATTCAGCAAAATCATAGCATAAAGCTAAAAATATTGATGGGTTATCTCGTCCGCCCACCGTGGCTTTAGCTGCCAATGAAGACACTGACTTATTTAATAAGAAGATAACCCGCCAATATGACAATGAACCTTCAGGAGTTCAGTATACCTTAGAGAATTTAAGGAAAAATATCATTGTCAAAAATGGGAAGCTGTATAAAGTTCTCAATAGTCTCAGTAATTGGATAATCCAACCAAGGGATAAAACCGATATTATTGTGGCCCATAAGCTAGGAGCAGGGGAATTTTATAAAGATGCTTAAACTGTTGAAACATAATAAACTATTGGGAATTAATGCGTTCTGATATTCATGAGACTCTCAGCTGTTGCAAGGAATGCCAAGCTGATGGCCGTTACCATAAAGCCTCCTCCTATCAGTTGTTTAACCTAACTTTGCATGGCACACCATCTTTATTGACGTGGTGGGCCCTCTGGTAGGAATTTTGCCAGTTTATATATATAATCGTGGCCATTGATCACCTCACCTATAGTTGGAGGCCAAAATGGTCAAGGACTTAAGGGCCATGACTAAAGTTAAATTTATCCTAGAGGATATTATATATTAGCACAGATCCCCCCAGTTTCTTTTGATGGACAATGAGACTAACTTCACGCTTAAATTATTAAGCTCAACAACTTGATGGGTATATGAGTGGTATTAGCTATATCCTATCACCCTGAGACTAGTGGCAATGGGGAACAAGTTAACAGTGCCCTTGTTAGAATTTACATCTGATAATCATGGCAAAAGCATCCATATGGAGCCTTCACTTGCCTTACACTGTTTTTGCTTGCAGTTCTTATTATCACTCAGCCATGGACATACCCCATTTGCATTACTTTATGGGAAACAACTGGCACTTCATCAATTTTTAATCATTTTTCATCAAGAAGTAGAGTATCCAAAATATCTAGAACCTCAGGCGTAGACTTTAACTCAAATACAATGCGCTTCATGTCCTTATGCGCTCTTTTTAGGAATTAAGATCTTGGGAACAAGATAGCAAAGACTTGAATCCTTTAACTCTATTTTCAGTATGTGATTTGATTTTATATCATGATAACCGTGGGTTTAATGGACTAGAAAACTGTAGCACATATGGAAAAGCCCTTTTGGATCATCAAGAAAACATCTACTGATGCCTATACTATTAAGGATCTCAATAAAAGGCACCTTTTTACCTGGGTGCACGTAAAGTACCTGAAGACATATCAGCAGTTTTCTATTCCACTGACAATTAGTTCTCAATAAATTAGTTGACCTCACTCATTTTTATTCCTTGATGTTTAGTCAAGGGAGGGAAATGTTGTAATTTGTTTAACACTCATATGTGTTATTATCATTTAGAAAAATTTTATATTTTAAATATAAACTAGATACAGAGTTTGATGGCTTATTATACTTTAACTCACCCCCATGACCCCCAAATTTATATTAGTGGCCAAAGTTTATTAAATTATTGTTAGCAAATCCTATGGGCTCTCATTCTTTAAAATTTACAATGGCAAATAAAAAATCTAGTCTCAACCAGTACAACTTCCAACTTATAATTGACCATAATGGTTTGTGGCCTCAGTTTTCATACCATATATTAAATACTTTTTATATTATACATTACTTTTCCCTTTGCCAGCGTAAAATAATTTGTATTAGGGTCCCAGTTTTATAATGACTGTTGGATTTTTGGTTTTTTTGCTAGCTGGTGCTAATTAGGCCTAACTCCAACAAATAGGGGATTAAATTAATAATAATAAAAAATAAATAAATAATATAGATAAAAAACCACTAAAACTAAAAAAGTTTTAAATTATAGTTTTATTAAGGTTGCAAGGGATAAGAAAAACGAACCCTCCTGATATCTGACTGTACAGTATTTAACCTGAATTGAGGTTTGAAAGGAATTCAATGGTAAGTCAGAATAGCTTGGTATGTTCCAAATTAGGAAGATGTAAATTTAACCTATCAAAGCTCAGAAAACTTGATTCATCTTAGCTGAGCAATGGATGAGGAGTTTTTGTTAGGCAAGATGTACCTGAGAGGTAGCAATTAATATTTTAGCCAATCCCCTTTTGAGAAAATTATTGCATCTTGGGGGACCCCCACCACTCCTATAAAAGGGGGTGGTCCCCGCTTAGACGTTAGTTTTGAACTAGACATGATAAATTGGGGAGGGACCTCGGAAGAGCTCCCTTGATTCCGCCAATGAGTCAGAATATTCTGGCTACCTAAAGTCAAACTATCTGGCTGAGTTTTATTAGCATTAAAAGTATTGCCCCAATTTTAAGGGTTTCACCAAGGATTTGGCCAGGGTCTTTTTGGCCAAATTTCATTTAGATCAAAACCCAAATCACTCTTTATACAACATTGGACTTGTAATTGTCTGATATCACCCCTTCAAGTGTGTTTGGGGGAGAATAAGGCAATAAGGATCGGCCATGAACTTTTTGATAGTAACTCCTGTAGCAAGGGACTTGATGGTTACTCTTCCCCTCACTTGTAAGTGAATACAAAAGGTCCTTCCCAAATAGACCCAAGTTTCTTCCTTCTAGGGGTGATACAATTGTGGTAGTAAAGCACCAAGTCAGATATTTGGAAGGAAGGAAGAGGGTCCAGAGTTCATTAGCTACATGACCCTTTTTTTGACAGTTTTGCCAAATTAGTGATAGCCTCAGATTGTAACTGAATAATGTGCTGGGCCAACTTCTTTGTGGCTTGCTCAGGGTCATCTCTATCAGAGAAAATATTTTTTTAATAATGCTGGCACCCCAGGTTCCCATCCATACAGCACACTGAAAGAAGACACCTTAAGGATTGGTGGTAACTAATATGGTAGGCCATGAGGGCACTTGGTAAGTACTGATCCCAGTGAAGAGGGCCAGAAATGGCCATTTTCCATAATATAGAGATCGGGGTCCCATTGACTCTTTCCACAGTACCATTGGTAAAATTGTTGTAGGGAGAAGAAAAGAGCTGTTGTGTGCCCATAGAGGTTACAAGGATCTTCACCACTTGGGATGTGAAGTTTTTATTATTATCAAAGAGCAGAACTTGGGACAACCGTGTTTTATAAAGATATTCTGGTGGAGGAAAATGGCCGTGGCTTTGTCCGTCTGAGCTGGAATAGCCTCAGCATCAACACATTTGGTAAAGTTATCAATCCCTACCAAGATATATCAATTTCCACCTTTAGTTTGGGGTAGAGGGCCAGCTACATCGTGACTTTTTGTGTGGAAAGGCTGTTGGGGGGGGTGATAGGTTGATACTGATACTTGGTTTTGAAGCTGGATTTCTTTTTAAATTTCAGCCAGACATACAAGACTTCAATGATGGTCTCCATGATTCCCTCCCAATAATAGCGTTCTTTTACCCACTCATAGGTTTTCCGCACTCCGCTATGCCCTAGGTGGGCATGAGACTCCATACAACAGGTACTCGCTCAGATGGTCGAAGGTAGGGTAACCAGTTCACCCCTACTTTCCTGTATAGATTCCCATTATCCACATTTGTTTTATGGGAATGTCAAGCTAGCCTCTTCTGTATTGGTTCGTCCCCATCCTCTTAAGCATCAGGGGTCATTAGGAGATCATGTAGTCGCTCTGCTTCATTATTATCTAAGTGAAGGATGGGCAGCTGAGTCAACTCATCGCCATTCATGTGTCTTGTCCCAGATCGGTGCACAATAGTCATATCATAATTCTGGCGTTTCATAGCCCAGCGTGCCAACCATCAATTGGGATCTTTCTATTCTGGCACAACTTTAAAAAGCGTGGTCAGTAACTACTTTAAACGAGGTCCCATATAAAAAAGGTTGGTAATTTAAAAGCGAGCAAGATGACCAGGCACTTCTTCTCAGTGACGCTTTAGTTGCGTTCTGCCTTAGAAAGCATCTTGCTGAAATATGAAACGGGGTGATCAACCCCATGCTCATCCAGTTGAGACAAGATAGCTTCAACTACATAATTGGAGGCTAGTAAACAGCATGAAGGGTTTACTTTAATTAGGATGGCGTAGGATTGGACGTCACTGCAGCAGCTTTTTTAGCGTTTCAAAAGCAGCATTCTGTTCCACATCCTAAAGGAAATGGGTGTTCTTAGTTAAAATCCATATGAGGGGCTCACTGAGCTGAGCGAAATTGGGAATGAATTGATGGTAATATCCCATCATGCCAAAGAACACCTGAATATTGCGGAGGATTTTGGGAGCAGGCATCTTTTATATCTCCTCAACCTTATCATGATTATCATGTATCCCATCTGAGGAGATGGCGTGGCCCATGAGATAAACTTCTTTTGTAAGAATGTACATTTAGAGGGCTTCAGCTTAATGTTAGAGGCCCTCAATTGTTGGAAAACTTCCTTCAAGTGAGAAAGGTGAGCATTGAATGTTCAGGGGAAGGCGGTGATATCGTCAAGATAAACAATTATGCAACTAAGTTTAAATCCTGCAAGATGGGTTCATGACTTTATGGAAAGATGCAGACGCATTGCACAACCCTTGTGGTAGTTAGGTATGTTGGAAGGGACTCTCAATGCAGATAAGCGCACACCTTTCCTGGGCTTGCGTAGAAAGGTCCATCTGTCAATATCTGCTAGCCAGGTCCATGTCGGAAAAGAAGTTGGACCCAGAGAGTTGGTCCAGAGCGTCATCAATTTGCGGGATTATGTAGCTGTCCTTCTTGGTGAGGTTATTCAGCTTGCGGTAGTCCATAACTACCCAATGCCCACCATTCTTCTTTTTTGTGAGCAATAGCGGAGATGACCAAGGTCTTTGAGAAGGCACCAGTAGCCCCGCGTCCAATAACTTTTTAAGCACCATCCTCATCTGGAGCTCCTCAACTTTTGATTTCCAATAAGGCTTGGATTAAATAGGCTTGGCATTACTAACATCAATGGTGTGGATTCAGCCCTTCATATGCCCATAGTATCAGATTTGGAGATAATGTCATTATATGACTCCAATAAAGAATGAACTTTATTAAGCTCAGCAGAAGTTAGATCATCGGAAATCTGAACTTTATAAAACTGCATATCATTTGGTCAGTGGTTAGCCCCATATCTAGAATAGACCCAATATAATGGACTTAGTGAATGTCCTCAATTGGAATCAACGGGGCTTTTCTAATTTCCTGATTCTTCTTTACAACCATGTCCTTGTTAGTAATATTCCCCAGCAGGAGATTAATAGGTCGCTTGTAAGCAGGGTTTAGGACACCTGGCAATACCCGAGGTTCCAAAGGGTTTATCCCATCAATGCTTGTTAAGCGCAGAAGGCAGTTGCAGGGAATTTACATATCAATTTTGGTGTCTATCACCTTTTGTTCACCCGCTTTGACTACTACCTCCTCTGAATCATACAATGGAATGTCCTCTGAAACATCCACGGAGTCAGGCAGCTTTTTTGTGTTTCTGCCCGACGTGGTATAAGTGAGGGTGAGGGAGGAAGAAGGATACTCAACTATGAATGTATATTCCTTCTTCTTAGGCTCATCAGTTGTAAAGACTATGGGAATTTTGTAATTTAAAAAGGCGGAGAAGTTCTTGTTTCATATTAATGCTTCCTTCATACTCAAATTATAATTTGAGTGCCAATGATTAGGTCATATGCATTATTGGTTAACGCCATAGCGGGGGCAGCCAGTAGGTGCTTTCCAATCTGTATGGTAGAGAAGAGTAGGCTCCAATAGCTCACGTATTCTTAGGCCCTGCAGTTCCAAAATTTAGTGAATAGTCCAGTTCAGGCGCCAACTTAATTTTATTAATGCGCTTTGGTGAGAAAACGTTCACTGGAGCACCCATCAAGGACGTCTAGAACGCGCACTTTATTGATGACAACCTCTACCTTACTTATTGTGTTACCAAAAGTAGGGGGAGGGCGAGAATCTACTTCAAAAAGATAGTAGATGCGAGGCGTTTAGCCATCGCAGGGTATTTGTCTTTAATATATTGGAGGGTATGAACTGCTGGATGTATCAGATCACTGTCCCAATAAGCTGGTCAGCATCACTAGCGGTATCAATCACCTCTTAAAACCTCAACAACTGTTGAAAGTAGGTTTGTCGTGGTATCATAGATATATCAATTTTTCTGGCCTTAACCTATCCAGAACCTGCACTTTCATTGGGGCTCCCAAAATATAATAGCCTGCATCTTCACCATCCCCTTCAGACTTGTCATCAGAGGGATTGTCAATGCACCTCAACGTGTTACTAAGAGGGGGCTGAGAAACTGGCTTAATCTCCTCACAGGGAAGGCTTTGTCGTCCTCATCTACCCATTTGACTTTTGAAGGGAGCATTGTAACTGTACCAACTTTTGGGGGAGGCGTTGGAAGTGGAATGGCATTGACTTTTGCCTTTTAAGTGCCCGGCTTGGGCTGACCCATAACTGCAGGTTTTGAACTAGGGGCTGCCTGAGTTGAGGCTGAAGGGTATTGAAGCACCAACTTAGACAGATGTGATACTTTATTCATCATAGTAGACCACTCAGCAAGAGGAAACCAGGCAAATTGATTACTTGATTTTCAGCTGAGATTTTAAATCTGAAGGGGAATGGAGCGTGGCCCCATAACTGCCATTATTTGGCTATCCTCACACTGGCGGAGGAGTATTTTGTCTCTGCAGCTCTGAAGAAGCTGGGTTCCAAAGGGATACAGTCATAGAAAAGGTTGGAGGGGTCAGAGTTGAGATTCGCCTTAGAGCTCTTTGCAAAAATTCAGGTTCATAAAAGTCAGTCACTGCTAGTAATTCCTCTTTGATGTCCCATACCATTTTGGAAGGTGTGCTTGACTGCGGTGATATGCATTGCTAAAGAGGGATAAGACGCCAAGCTGGCCATGATAGCAGAAATAGCATCATCTAGAGAAAGCAGTTTGGCCAGCAACGGAGGTTGAGCTTTGCTATAAAATCGCTTATCAAATGAGGGGATCAATTCTCCCACTTGCAGGCTAAGGCACATAAAGTCCTGTTTTTGCCTTTGTAAACTCTGTTGTGAACCAAACTCGTCAATCAGCATTTGTCTTTCTTCCCTCAAGGTATTAAGTATGGCCATTTGAGAAACCATGATCTCCTGAGCCATCTGACTTAAGCAGGGAAGGATAAACTTGGTTTTTTGAAGGTCAATCGCTCCATCCATCGTGAATTCATAAACATAAAGGAAGATAGTTGATACTGCTCTCACCAGGTGTGAACTTATTTCTTAACGGAGTTTTAGATACAATAGGGGAGTGGCCATTAGGGCTTTGGGAGGAGTGCTGCCCAAGCCTTTTGAGGCAGGACAAAGCACTTGCTAGTTGTTGCTCTAAAGCATCTAACCTTGGTTCTGGAATAGTTGTCATCTTATTCAGGAATTTTGGTGGTATACAGGTTCCCCCGTAATGAGCACCACATTTTTGGATCTTAGGATGTTTTTCACTTGCAGGTGCTAATTAAACCTAAACTCTATGTGGGGGGATTGAACTAATAATAATAATTTTATTTGAGGTGTGCTAACCTTGGGACAAATATACTGCACCAATAGAGAGGATAGGGAGTAGGGAGTGACAATATAGGAGTGGAGGACAAAACCCAAGTACTGGGGGTAAAACCTTCCTGTGCATGTTCTGAAAGGACAGGATTACATGAATCTAACTTCACTGATTCGCTTGGTCAGACTGAGGCATGGTGCGCAAATCCACATTTATTGATATCCTCTTGGCACAGAAATGCAATTAATGTAATTTCTGCCATGATGGGATTTGAACCCATGATGTGAGGGGTGATAGCGGGATACTCACTAATAATAATGATAACAATTTTATTTGAGGTGGGCTGACCTTGGGACAAATATACTGCACTGATAGAGAGGATAGGGAGTAGGAAGTGACAATATAGGAGTGGAGGACAAAACCCAAGTACTGGGGGTAAAATCTTTCTGAACGTGTTTTGATAGGCTGGGATTACATGAATCTAACCTCAATGACTCGCTTGGTTGGACTGAGGCATGGTGCGCGAATCCACATGTATTGATATCCTCTTGGCACAGAAATGCAATTAATGCAATTTCTGCCACGATGGGATTTGAACCCACAATGTGAGGGGTGATAGCAGGACGCCCTCCCAACTATGCCACACCCCCTAATAATAATAGTAGTAGTAGTAGTAATAATTTTATTTGAAGTGGGCTAACCTTGGGACAAATATGCCACACTGAAGAGAGAGGGGGAGAAAGTGAAATAAAGGGGCTGCAACCTAAACCCGAGTACTGGGGAGAACATTGTGGCTAGTGTTCCCATGGGACCTGGTGGTGTTGGAGGGGGTTTGCTTGAGCTGCTCAGTAAATTTATACTATTGAGGCAGGTTTATATTTCCATGTCGATGGTTAGGAAGAATAGCAAAAGCCAGCTCTGCACCATCCTCTGAAGTCAGTGTGGAGTCACTTCACCAAACAGCCAAATATTGAACGAAATTAATGATGTTTTTGTTAAATCAGTTGCAAATATCAACAGGGTTTGGGGTTGAATTTTGAATTGCCTCAAGATAAATCATGTGAATTGTCCATAGGGAAAGTGCAAAAATAACCACTTGGAGCAATTCTGGGATTGGTGAGTCAATATTAAGTTGCCATTAAATTTGAAATTGGACAGAGTTCAGTGGGTACACAGTTGGGTGCCATCAGTGGCCACGCTAGTTTTCATACAAGCTGAGCCATTGGGCACTTTCAACCTATGCAGCAGGGTGTCTTTTGCACCACATACTCTACAGTGCTCCTGGGTTGAATTGGACTGCTCAGCTGTTCAGTAGGCCCTGTGCAGGCATTGCCAAATGTGCGCCCTAATTTTTAGGGTGAAGTAAATTGTGGGTCACAAATTTCCAAAATTATTTTTGAGTTTTTTTGTCATATGGCTGATCATTATGGTCCAGGAGGTTGATATGGGCTAGGGTTCATGCTCTTGGCAAAGGGTATTCCACCACTGAGACTCATGCACCCCTGCATTCCTGAGCGTAGGTGTGGTTTGCAAATCCTCAGCTGTGTTGCCCCCTTGTGATAGCTGAGAGGGAACAGCTATGCATCTTGAAAGATGGTTTTCAGTACTGCACGGGAGAAGCTCAAGGCCTGGTGTGGGCCAAGGCATTTGTATTGGCCGCCAGGTAGGATAGGAGGGTGTTTTGCGCTGTGGGATTGGCTAGTCTGAGGTCCCTGGCTAGGTTGATGCATGCGGCATGTGACCAGTGGTTTGGTTTGGGGGTTGGGCTTGTCACTCTAACTAACCACTTACTGAATATCTTATCTGATTGAGCGATGTGGTTGATGAGGCCTAGGCCTCCTTCCATTTGTGGTCTGTGGAGCAGGCCTATTCATATTGGGGCTCTTCTGCCTTCCCACAATCATGACTGCAATAATGCCCTGATGCAGTCATGGAATTCTGATGAAAAGGGGACAATTGCCACTGGGAACCAGAGGATTGGAAGCAGGAGGGAATTCATGACCGTGACTCATCCCTATGAGTCCCATTTGCCTTCCCCTGAGGGAAGCAATGTGGGATGCAGGCTTCTGGATGAGCCCATCCTCAATCCTGGGTAGGTCCAGCCCGTTTGGGCTCAGGGTGATGCCCAGGTGTTGCACTGGGCCACCTGAAGGCGCCACCCCAAATGGGGCCCAGATTCTGCCCAGTTTTTTGTTTTTTTTGGATATTAGGGGGTGGTGGGGTGGTCATTGTTGCATGCTGGCAAATTGTATGCATTTTGCCAAAATAAATTTAATTTTAATTTGATTTGTTTTGATTTTTGAGTTTTTGCTTCAGTTTGCCTTGATTCTTTTTGATTTCCACATTAGACAGTGCAAATTATGCAGATTTGGCTGGGGAAACAATTCACCACCAGTTTCTTCATCCCCAGCAATGTGCAGAGGCCTGCAGTTAAGGTCTCAACCTTTGATTGGTTTGATTAATTTATTTAAATTATTTTTGATTGGGCTCTGAGGCTTCATAATTTTGTATGAAATAATGCAAATTGGTTTTGGCATCTCAGCCACTTGATTTGTCACCAATTATGTCATACTCAGCCATGGTCTGAGACCTGCAATTAAGGTCTTGACTGTTGATTGGTGGAATTAAATTGTTTAAATTACTTAAATTAGCATTTGAGACATCATAATTGTGTGTAAAATTATCTAAATTAACTTTGTCAGAGTGGCTGACTGATTTGGCACCAATTACATCATCTATGGCAGTGTTCTGAGACCTGCAATTAAGGTCTTGGTCATTGATTGGTGTAGTTAAATTATTTAAATTGAATATATTGGATTCTGAGACATCGAGAATTGTGCGTTAAATTATCTAAATTAGCTTTGTCAGAGAAGTTGTCTGATTCAGCACCAATTTCATCATTCTTGGTGAAATCTGAGATCTGAGACCTGTACTTAAGGTCTCAATCATTGATTGGTGTAAATAAATGATTTAAATAGATTGTATTGAGTTCTGAGACTTCAGAATTGTGCTTTGAATTATTTAAATTGGTTATGTCAGTTCAGCCCATTGATTTGTTGCTAATTCCATCATTTCTGGGTGAAATCTGAAACCTGCAATTAATTGCAGTACTTACCTGCTTATCAGACTGATTTTTGCATTTATATTTGGATCAGCTGATGCTTCAATGATGTCATTGCCACTATCAGTGGATGGCTCCTGATTCATTGCTTTTGAGATGCATCCAACTTCCAAAGTTTTTGAATGTATTTTTGGCACTTTTAATCTATTTTGTTATGCTTTTTCTTATTGACCATGATGTCAGTATTCCTTGGATGCCACAGCGCCAGGTATATAAGGCCTGGCTGTCACCCACCCCAGATACCATTTCCAGCTGAGTGGGGGTGACAGGAGGCAGGGTGGCACTAGATGAGACCAGTTGGCAAACCCTGGTTTGGGTTTTGCCACCCCAGGTTGGTTGGGTGATTTTTGCACCACTGAACAGGTAATATCTTCATTTTTGATTTGTTAATCCTTGCATTACTAGCAGATTCATACTGGTTGATGATCAACTCAAGTTTCTCTGATTCTTCTGAGCTTGCAATCCCTATGACTGCATCATTGGCATATGCCAGAGCTTTCAGTGGTGGCTGCCCACGCATGCCAATGCCTTCCAGCTCTGCCTCTGCAGCCCACAACACTGGGTCAAAAGCCAGGTTGTACAGCAGGGGGCTCAACGGGTCCCTTGCCTCACCCCACATTGAGGTAAGATTTTGGCTGACTGGAATCCGGGGCCTAGGACTGACATGCTTGTCATAGTCATTTGCTTCATTGCCCAGTCAATGAATTTTCATGGCAGGTGTGCTCTCTCCATGCAACGGTGTAGATATGACCAGTCCACTCTGTCATAAGCTTTCTGTTGGTCTAGGAATACTAATGCTCCACTAGATTTTGACTGGGTGACATTGGTGACCATGTGGATGTTGTCCCAGATGCTCCTTCCAGGGACAAAACTGTGTTGGTTCATCGAGATCACGTTCTTCCCAATGGAACCCAGATGATGTGCCAGGATTTTTGAAAGCAGTTTGGTGTCAGAATTAATCAGTGAAATTGGTCACCAGTTATTGAGTGAATGTGTGTCACCCTTCTTGTGAAGGAGAACAAGCAGGGCTTCATCCCCTCCAGGCATGAGCTTGGTCTCATCCAAGCATCTGTTGAGTGCGGCAAGGAGGATGTGGCTGAGGAGGTCTGGGAATGTCAAAATCAGTTTGTACAGAATCCCATCAGGTCCTGGACTCTTCCGCTGGGGAAGGCTCTTGATTGCCGCATTGAGCTCCTCCTTTGTTATTGGCGCTGTGAGGGCTGATGTGTCCAGGGTTGGGGGTGGCTCCACCCTCACAAGGAAGGACTCAATGTCCTGAGGTAAGGTGCCCTTGTTTAAGTATAACTTTGTGTAGTATTCATGGGCTATGTCCACTAGCGCCTCTGGGGAGCGTGCTATGGTACCATCTTGCGCGGCCAGAGCAACACATTGGGTTCAGGGATTTCTGGGCGGTGAACTGATGCATGAAGAATCTAGATGATTTTTCACCCTCAGCCACCACTTTCACTCCTGCCTGTAATGCGAGCTATTCCTGTGCTTGCTTGCTGAAATCTTGGATCTTGAGTGTTAGCCAAACCCATTCCCTCATCCAATTGGTGCTGTGCCCCGCTTGGGGGCATTCCTCTCAAGATGTGCACATTGGTTGATCGCCCTTTGGAGCGCTGATGCCTTGGCCACGTGCCTCCTGGAGGATGTATATTTTGCAGCAGTGACCATTTCAGCCTTCAGGAGTCCCCAGGTCTGGATTGGGTCTTCGCTGAGGGGATCCCTCACATCCCTAGCCAGGGTTCATACTGCTAACCAGTGGGCGAAGTTGGCGTTAGTTACAGTTTGTCTCCCATTTTGGGCATGGCTGTGCCTGCAGCTCTGACCTCAAGGTAATCCTTACCAACTGATGGTCTGAGTGGTGACACTAAATGTCTCAAAGTTTTCTACCATATGCTTGAGGGTAGTTAGGATGCAGATTAGGTCAATATGTGTCATTGAGAGCAGCTCTTCCTCTCTGACGTGTGGCCTTGTCATGTGCTCAAGGGTTGGCGCATCCTTTGGGCGTGCATCGAATGACCCCTAATGCAGCCATGAGCAATGCGAGTTCCTGGTGCCCGCAGGGATGATCAATGTCCAGGGGCCATCTGTCTGTAGCTCTTGTAAGCCAACAGTTCATGTCCCCCAGGAGGAAGCTGTTTTCTGGTAGTGGTAAATTGGCCACCTATTCAAAGAAGTTGGCACAGTCGCTGGGGATGTTGGGGTGTAAGTATTGACTAGAATGTACTGATTACCCTGCCAGGTGATCGTGATGGCCAGGACTCTCCCCCCTAGGTGATCAGTCAAGGATGTGACAGTGATGCCCCTGCTTGGTTTGATCACAAACCTGCAGAGGGTGGACCAAGTTGAGAAGTTTGGGAGGAGCATCCAGGTCCACTCAGGCTCCTCCCCCCACAAGCAGTGACTCTTCTGGATCGCCAGGATGTCAGCAGGAGGGTTTTGCAGGTGCTGAATTTTCTTGGCCCAGGACGTGGCAGCCTTCAGCCCTGCAATATTGAACATCCCTATTGTGATCAGATTGCCTGATCCGCCCAATCCGCCTTAATCGGATAGTTCTGGGCCATTTAACCCAGTTCTATCATATTTCAAGAAATTTGAGTTTTGAGTACCCATTTGGGAGCTCTGTGCCACTGAGCTGAGCTGGGCTGAGGCAGCGCTCACTCTATCAGTAGCTGGGCCATCTTGAAAATTTTTGTAACCCTTATTCTATGAGTTTTTTGTTGAGACTACAGGTAGGTGACTGGAGCTGTGAACTCCAGCCTGAACCAGCGCCAGTTCATTTCCCGCTCCTGTGGGCTTCTTCTGCCCCCGTGTTGCTGCCTGCGTCTGCTGGTTTGCTGTCCCCTCCATTGGCTCCTTGAGGGTCTCTCTCAGGATCTCAAAACGGTTTGCATATCCAATATTATTGGTTTCCAGGATCTGATTTGCTTTTTTAGCTTTCTTGGCCCTAGCTCTGGCCTCTGCTAATCGCTTTGCTTTCTCCTCTGCTTTGTGCTGTCTGGTGGTGACTGGTTTAACAATCTGATACTCGCCATGTTCCCCCCAGTTTGAATGGGGTTGTTGCCACCTTAATTTTACCAGAATTTTTGTCATTTTCGTCTATTTCCTCAGGGTCCTCCTCCTCCTGCTGCTTGCCTACAGCAGGGCATGCATGGGCCCGATGCCCAAGCGCCTGGCAGTGCTGGCAGATGGGAGGAGCCTTCTCTGGGGTGACTTAAAAGGGGTCAGATGCTTGACCCTCTGGTAAGATGAACTGTGTGACACGTGGGATCAGGTTGGTATCAGCTTCTACTTCAGGATTGGGGTTGATAACCGCGATTGCCTTTATGCTGCAGAGTTCTGGCATGAGGTGGAAGCGCTGCATCTCAAACTGCTTCACACTTCCATACTCCTTAAGGCCTTTGATTAGCTCCGCTTTGATGAAGTTGTGGGGGAGATCAGTTGGGAGATCTTCAAAGGAGATGAAAAAGGTCATTCTCCTTATTTCAGCGGGTACAGTGTACCTTGATGCGGTGGGGCACACCTTTGACGGTTACCTCAATGATGACCTTTGCCACGGCATCTGCCTTCTCCACCACTGCAAAGCCAATATCTATAAATCCTCAACAGAATTCTTGCTTAATAAAATTGGCGTTTTCAAAAAAAAATTTTTTTTTTTTCTGTGATTGCCAACAAGATCTCCGGGTGCTCAACCCTATAGTTCTCTCTAACTCCATGCTTAACAGGGGATGAGGGGAGTGTATGGCGGATGTTATTATAAAGCATATGCTGGTGCAGCATTTTCAAGTACCCTTTGGTAGGGACTTGCATCTGTCATTTAGTCTGGTTTGCGTGGCTAACCAGGAGTTCCTCGTGGGAGCGTTTGATGCCCTTGGGGAATGACATGTTGGTGGAATTATTACCCTTTGCGATGTTTTCCCAGGACTTCTGATTGGAGTTATGCATCTTTTCCTTCTTTACTGATTATTAAGTGTTTGCATTCAACTTGAATCTTCCTTCACTTTATAAAAGTGACGCTTAGGAGAAAGAAAAGCGAAATAATAATAGTAATAATAATAATAATTTTATTCTAGGTGGGCTGACCTTGGGACAAATATGCCACACCAAGAAGAGGGGGAAATGAAATGAAATAAAGGGCAATAACCTAAACCTGTGTACTGGGGGAGAACATTTTGGCTAGTGTTCCCATGGGACCTGGCAGTGTTGTAAGGGGTTAACTTGAGCTGCTCAGAGTTTTTCACTGATGTTGAGACAGGTTTGCATTTTCATGTCAACAGTTAAGAAGGGTAGTGGAAGCCAGCTTTGCACCATCCTTGAAAGTCAGCGTGGGATTGCTTTCCTGAACAGCCAAATATTGAATGATTTGATTATGTTTTTGTTAAATTGATTGCTGATCTCAATGGAATTTGAGGCCAAATTTTGAATTGCCTCAAGATAAATCATGTGAATTTTCCATAGGGATAATGCAAAAATAACCGCTCAGAGCAATTCTTGGATTGGTGATTCAATATTAAGTGCCATGAAATTTGAAACTGGACAGAGTTCGGTGGGTACATGGTTGGGTGCCATCAGTGGTCACGCTAGTTCCCATACAAGTCTGCCATTGGGCACTCTTTCAACCTATGCAGTAGGGTATCTATTTTGCACCACATACTTTACAGTATTCCTGGGTTGAGTTGGACCAGTCAGCTGTTCAGTAGGCCCTGTGTAAGTATCTAGATCTGCGCCCTAATTTTTGGGTGAAGTAAATCGTGGGTTGCAAATTTCTAAATTTTTTTGAGTTTTTTTATCATATGGCTGATTATTATGGTCTAGGAGGTAGATGCAGGATAGGGTTTATGCTCTTGGCAAGGGTATTCCACCACTAAGATTTTTGTGCACCTGCATTCCTGAGTGTAGGTGTGGTTTGTAAACCCTCAACTGCGTTGCCCCCTTGTGATGGTGAGAAAGAACAGCTATGAATCTTGATGGATGGTCTTCAGTACTGTATAGGAGAAGCTTGAGGCCTGTTGTGGGCCATGGGCATTTGGATTGGCTGCCAGGTAGGACATGAGGGTGTTCTGTGCTGTGGGGTTGGATAGATTGAGGTCCCTGTCCAGGTTGGTGCATGCGGCATGTGACCAGTGGTTTGGTTTGGGGGTTGGTCTTGTCACTCTAACTATCCACTTACCAAATATTTTGTCTGATTGAGCGACGTGGTTGGTGAGGCCTAAGCCTCCTTCCGTTTGTGGTCCATGGAGCAGGCCTATTCATATTTGGGCTCTTCTGCCTTCCCACAACCATGACTGCAATAAGGCCCTGATGCAGTTGTGGAATACTGAGGAGAAGGGGACAATTGCAGCTGGGAACCAGATGATTGAAGCAGGAGGGAATTCATGACCGTAACTCACCCCATGAATCCCATTTGCCTTCCCCTGATGGAGGCAATGCAGGACACAAGCTTCCAGACTAGCCCATCCTCAATACTGGGTAGGTCTGGCCCGTTGGGGCTCAGGGTGATAACCAGGTGTTGCACTGGGCCGCCCAAAGGCACCACCCTGGATGGGGCCTGGATTCTTCCTGGTTTTTCTGTTTTTTTTGTGGAATTTGGTGTGTGGTGGGGGTGGTCCTTGAGTGCTGGAAGATTGTATGCATTTTGCCAAATAAATTTACTTTTAAATTTGATTTAATTTAATTTTTGAGTTGTTGCTTTGGTTTGCCTCGATCATTTTTGATTTCCGCATTAAATTATTCAAATTATGCAAATTTGGCGGGGAATTAATTCGCCACTGGTTATATCATACACAGAGATGTATGTAGACCTGCAATCAAGGTCTCGACTTTTGTTTAAGAACATAAAATATTTAATTTGTTTAAATTTGGTTCCAAGACTTTGGAATCATGTATCAAATTGTTGGGATTGTTTATGTCAGGTCAGCTTCTCAATTTGTTGTCAATTATGTCATATTTGTCAAAGGTTTGAGACCTGCAATTAAGGTCTCAGTTGTCAAAATTAAGGTTTAAATTATTTAAATTAGTAATTTGAAATATGATTCTCAAAATTTTGTATTAGATTAACTAAATTGGTGTAATTAAATGATTTAAATTGGTTATATTGAATTATGAGACTTCATAATTGTGCATTAAATTGTTTAAATTGGTTTCTTTTCAATTTGGGCTGGTGATTTTTTGCTGATTCCATCATTACCAGGTGAATTCTGAAACCTGCAAATAATTGCAGTACTTACCTGCTTATCAAAACTGATTTTTGCATACAAATTTGGATCAGCTGATGCTTCAATGACATCATTGTCACTATAAGTGGCCAGCTCCTAATTCATTGCTTTTGAGATGCATCTGACTTCTGAACTTTCTGAATGCGTTTTTTGGCATTTGTAATCTATTTTGTTATGCTTTTTCTTATTAACATTGACAACAGTCTTCCTTGGACAGCCACTGCACCAGGTATATAAGGCCCAGTTGTCACTTACCCCAGATACCTTTCCAGCTGAATGGGAGTGACAGGAGGAAGGGTGGCTCTGGCCAGGGCCAGTTGGCGAACTCTGGTTTAGGTTATGCCACCCCAGGGCTGGTTGGGTGATTTTTGCACCACCAACAGATAAGATCTCCATTTTTGATTTGCTAATCCTTTCATTGCTAGCTGATTTGTACTGGTGGATGATTTACTCAATTTTCTCAAAGTCCTCTGAGCTTAAAAAACCCTATGACTAGATAGTTGGCATATGCCAGAGCTTTCAGCGGTGGCTGCCCGCGCATGCTGATGCCTTCCAGCTCTGCCTCTGCCACCCGCAACATTGGGTCATAAGCCAGGTTGTACAGCAGGGGGCTCAACGGGTTCTTGCCTCACCCCACATTGAGGTGAGATTTTGGCTGACTGGAACCTGGGGCCTAGAACTGACATGCTTGTCATAGTCATTTGCTTCATTGCCCAGTCTATGAATTTTGTGGCAGGTGTGCTCTCTCCATGTAATGGTATATATATGACCAGTCCACTCTGTCATAAGCTTTCTGTTGGTCTAGAAATACTAATGCTCCACTAGAGTTCAACTGGGTGATGTTGGTGACTGTGTGGATGTTGTCCCAGATGCTCATGCCAGGGACAAAACCATGTTGGTTCATCGAGATCATATTCCTCCAGATGGAACCCAAACAACATGCCAGGATTTTCAAAAGCAGTTTGGTATCAGAATTAATCAGCGAGATTGGTCACCAGTTATCAATTGAATGTGTGTCACCTTTCTTGTGAAGGAGCACAAGCAGGGCTTCATCCCCTCCAGGCATGAGCTTGGTCTCATCCAAGCATCTGTTGAGTGCAGCAAGGAGGATGTGGCTGAGGAGGTCTGGGAATGTCAAAATCAGTTCATACATAATCCCATCAGGTCCTGGACTCTTCCACCGGGGAAGGCTCTTGATTGCCACATTGAGCTCCTCCTTTGTTATTGTCGCTGTGATGGCCAATGTGTCCAGGGTTGGGGGTGGCACCACCCTCACAAGGAAGGACTCGATGTCCTGAGGTAAGGCGCCCTTGTTCATGTATAATTTTGTGTAGTATTCATGGGCTATGTCTGCTAGAGCCTCTGGGGAGCATGCTATGGTGCCATCTTGCATGGCCAGAGCATCGCATCAGGTTTGGTATTTCCAGGCAGTGAACTGATGCATGAAGAATCTGGATGATTTTTCACCCTCAGCCACCAATTTTGATCCCTCCTGTAATGCAAGCCATTTCTGGGCTTGCTTGCCGAGACCTTGGATCTTGAGGGTCAGCTGAACCCATTCCCTCATCCAATTGGTGCTGTGGCCCGCTTGGGGGGCATTCCTCCCAAGATGTGCTCGTTGGTTGGTCGCCCTCTGAAGAGCCAATGCCTCGGCCATGTGCCTCTTGGAGGATATATGTTTCTCGGTGGCAACTATTTCAGCTTTCAGGCATCCCCAGTCCTGGATTGGGTCTTCACTGAGGAGGTCTTTCGCATCACTGGACAGGGTTTGTGCTGCTAACCAGTGGGCAAAGTTGGCATTAGTTATGGTTTGTGGATGAATCTTCTCCCATTTTGGGCGCAGTTGTGCCTGCAGCTCTGACCTCAAGGTAATCCTTACCAAAAAATGGTCTGAGTGGGTGGCACTAACTGTCTCAAAGTTTTCTACCATATGCTTGAGGGTAGTTAGGATGCAGATTAGGTCAATATGTGTCATTGAGAGCAGCTCACCCTCTCTGACGTGTGGCCTTGTCATATGCTCAAGGGTTGTCACATCCTTTGGGCGTGCATCAATGACCCCCAATGTGGCCATGAGTGATGCAAGTTCCTGGTGTCCACGGGGATGATCAATGTCCGGGGGCCATCTGTCTGTGGCCCTTGTAAGCCAAAAGTTCATGTCCCCTAGGAGGAAACTGTTTTCCAGTAGTGGTAAATTGGCCACCTCTTTGAAGAAGTTGGTGCAGTTGCTGGGGATGTTGGGGGCATTAGTATTAACTAGGGTGTACTGATTTCCCTGCCAGGTGATTGTAATGGCCAGGACTCTCGCACCTAGGTGATCAGTTGAGTATGTGACAGTGATGCCCCTGCCTGGTTTGATCATGAACCTGCAGAGGGTGGACCAAGTTGAGAAGTTTGGGAGGAACATCTGGGTCCACTCGGGCTCCTCCCCCCTTAGCAGTGACTCTCCTGGATCACCAGGATGTCAGCAGGAGGGTTTTGCAGGTGCTGAAAATTCTTGGCCCAGGATGTGGTGGCCTTCAGCCCTGTGATATTGAACATCCCTATTGTGATTGGATTGCCCGATCTGCCCAATCTAACTTAATTGGATAGTTCCAGGCCATTTGACCCAGTTCTATCACGATTCAAGCAATTTGAGCTTTAAGAATCCATTTGGGAGCTCTGTGCCACTGAGCTGAGCCGAGCTGAGGCAGCGCTCACTCTATCAGTAGCTGGGCCATCTTGAAAATTTTTGTAACCCTTGTTCTGTGAGTTTTTTGTTGAGACTACAGGTAGGTGACTGGAGTTGTAAACTCCAGCCTGAACCAGCGCCAGTTCATTTCCCGCTCCTGTGGGCTTCTTCTGTCCCTGTGTTGCCACCTGCGTCTGCTGGTTTTCTGCCCCTCCATCGACTCCTTAGGGGTCTCTCTCAGGATCTCAAAATGGTTTGCATATCCAACATTATTGGTTTCCAAGATCTGATTCGCTTTTTAGCTTCCTTGGCCCTCACTCTGGCCTCTGCTCATCTCTTCGCTTTCTCCTCTGCTTTGCGTTGTTTGGCAGTGACTGGTTTGACAATCTGATACTCATCATGTCCCCCCAGTTGAATGGGGTTGTTGCCACCTGAAGTTTACCAAAATTTTCATCATTTTCATCCATTTCCTCAGGGTTCTCCTCCTCCTGCTGCTTGCCTACAGCAGGGCATGCATGGGCCTGATGCCCAAGCGCCTGGCAGTGATGGAAGATGGGAGGATCCTTCTCTGGGGTGACTTTAAGGGGTTGGGTGCTTGTCCCTCCAGCAGGGTGAACTGTGCGACATGTGGGATCAGGATTGGGATTAGCTTCTACTTCAGGCTTGGGGTCAATAACCACAATCGCCTTTCTGCTGCATATTTCCAGCATGAGGTGGAAGCGCTGCAGCTCAAACTGCTTCACACTTCCATACTCTTTAAGGCCTTTGATTAGCTCTTCTTTGACGAAGTTGTGGGTGAGATCAGTTGGGAGATCTTTGAAGGAGACGAAGAGGTCATTTTCCTTGTTCCAGCGGGTGTGATGTACCTTTATGTGGTGGGGTACACCTTTGACAGTCACTTCAATGATGACCTTTGCCGCGGCATCCAGCTGCTCTGCTGTGGCAAAGCCAATATCTACAAATCCTTGACATATTTCTTGTTTAATAAAAATGGCACATTTGAAATAATTTTATTTTTTCAGTTATTGCCAACAAGATCTCCAGGTTTTTGCCCCTAAAGTTCACTCTAACCCCATGTTTAACAGAGGAGGAGGGGAGTGAGTGGTGGATATTGTAGAGCATATTCTATGTAGCATTTTCAAGTACCCCTCAATAGGGAATTTATCTGTCATTTGGTCTGTTTTGCATGGATAACCAGGAGCTCCTTGTGAGAGCGTTTGATGCCCTTGGGGAATGACATGTTGATGGAATTACCACCCTTTGCAATGTTTGCTCAGGGCTTCTGATTAGAGTTTTGCATCTTTTCCTTCTTTACTGATTATTTAATGTTTGAGTTCAACTTGAATCTTCCTCCGCTCTATAAATTGATGCTTAGGAGAAAGAAAAGCAATAATTTTACTTGAGGTGGGCTGACCTTGGGACAAATATACTGCACCAATAGTGAGAATAGGGAGTAGGGAGCAAAAATATAGAAGTGGAGGCCAAAACCCAAGTACTGGGGGTAAAACCTTCCTGTGAATGTCTGATAGGCCAGGATTACATGATATAACTTCACTGATTCGCTTGGTTGGACTGAGGCATGGTGCACAAATCCACATGTATTGATATCCTCTAGGCACAGAAATGCAATTTCTGCCATGACGGGATTGGACCCATGATGTGAGGGGTGATAGTGGGATGCCCTCTCAACTATGCCACACCCCCTAAGAAAAGCAATAACAATAATAATAATAATTTAAATAATAATAATAATAGAAATAAATAACCACAAAAACTAGAAAATTGTATTTTTTATAGTTTTATTAAGGTTGCAAGAGATAAGAAAAATGAACCCTCTTGATATCTGACTTTTCAGTATTTAAACTTAATTGAGTGCTGAAGGGAATTCAATGGTAAGTTAGAATAGCTTGATATGTTCCAAATTAGGAAATATGTAAAACAACCTATTAAAGCTCAGAAAACTTGATTCATCTTAGTTGAGCAACGGATGGGGAGTTATTGTTAGGCAAGCTGTACCCATGTGGTAACAATATAATATATTTTAGCCAATCTCCTATTGAGAAAATTATTGCATCATGGGGACCCCTACCACAACTATAAAAGAGGGTGGTCCCCTATTAGGTGTTAGCTTTGAACTAGATCTGATAAGGTGGGGAGGGACCTTGTAAGAGCTCACTTGATTCTGCTGATAAGGTGGAATATTCTGGCTACCTAAACTCAAATATATTTGGCTGAGTTTTATTAGTATTAAAGATATTACCCTGACAAAAGGGTTCCAATGAGAATTGGCCAAGGTCTTTTGGCCAATTTCATTTTAATCAAAACTTAAATCACTCTTTATACAACATTGGACTTGTAATTGTCCAACAATGACCAGCCGCTGGTATTTTTATTTCAACCAAGTTTATTTCTCCTATGATGGAATATCATGAGCCCTTTTCATTCATTGTCCTGGCCTATTTTACATATTATGCTTTCAGGCTACTACTCATAAGTGCTGCTTATTAGCCCTGAATGGATTAATAATAATTTTAGTAAAGAGTATCACAATTTACATGGGATGGTCATTTATAAGGGGATCTTATTCCTAGGAAGCTGAACCCTGCCTACTATTGAGTAAGCTTTGAGCGAGTTATTTAGCCACTCAAAGTATAGATACTATGTTGTGCTTATTTAATTTGTAAATAAAAATACCTATTTCTGATAATAAGGGTTTCTTGTGTAAGGTTTTATCATCAGTTACTGTCCTCAAGAAGTACCTGGTACTTTTGTGTGTTGATAACCTGTGCGCCAGAAGTATGATGCCCCTGCACCAATTTCAACAAAAGTGATGTTATGCTTTTCCATGAGGATGACAGCCTCTGGTAGGCTTTTAGATATGCTCTCTAAGGCAGAGGTTTGATCATGGCCCATGTTAAAAAATATAAAAGCTAAAAACGTGAAGTATTAAGTTTAGTGTCAATGGGCTTGTCAGTGATATACATCCATCAATATGTCAAATAAGAGGTATTGTTAATTAGGTGATTAGGATACCTCTGGCAGCAAAGCTGCTCCAGTACTAGGTGGATCAAAACTGTTTAGGTCATGCATCTATTGAGAAGGCTGCACATATGACTCCTTAATAGCAGAGAATCATATTTTACCTACTAAAAACTAAAATTGCTCTTTCTATGTTGGCAATACTGAAGTCCATTTGTATTATTTAGTTCAAAGGCAAAGTTTTGAGATCTATGATTGCACCTTGCCATCATTAAAAAAAATAAACTTAAGCTTCTGAAAAAAGCTTGTTATTATCTTGGAGTTTTCCTTTTTGTGGTAGCTTGGCATTGCTCCAGGGAGTCAAAAGTATATTGAATTTGACTTTTCTTGAAAAGCCTGTAAGCTAACTCATTTAAAAGAGTATTTACAAGAAGAACAAATTCCTAAGGAATTTTTATACCCTTAGTTACTGTTCTTACATTGAATTCTTATGCTCTTATCATTTTTTCAAGAAAGAAAAATCTTTAATACTTTTATAATCAATGTGGAGGATTTAAGATCAAATACAAAGACCATGGTAGCTTATTTCACTAGATAGATATCTTATCATTGGTGTTGGCATAATTAGGCACATTATATGGGAATGTTTTATATGTTCATGTTTTAGGTGATTTGGTGTTATCTCTACAAAAGGCCAACATCAAGCTTGTGATGATGAGGCTAATAAATTGGTGAGTGATATCATAAGTAAGATTGATATGTCTATATGGATAAGGTGTTTTATATAGTGTTTTCTCATGTAAATTAGGCTATTCTAGTCTTAGTTTTTTTGGTGAATTGAGATTAGGTCTAAGATATGCTCTGATTTCCATTATGTGAGTTGAGAATGGCATATGATTCTACATAGGATCTCATTATTCCAAAGTCTATTAGTATTCAAGGATGTAGAAAGAAGTTTCTTTTGAATATGAAGTTACTATACAAGTAGATCAAGATATTTCACCAGGAGCATCAAGAGCGGATACTACCAGATCAGAGAAAAATCTTTATCAAATCCCAATTTTCTTGCCAGTTCATGCCAATATAAAACAGATTAATTTGATAATTCCATTCAAGTCATGTACCAAAGTAGCAAAACCATGCTGTAAACACATCCTTAAAGGCATGAGTTTTTCCAAAATCAATAGAGTACCCTTTATTTTAGATACTATTTTACTGAAGCTGAGCAACAAATTTTTTCTTATAGTAAGGGTATGAGTGGTGCAATCACCTGGCTGAATACATTTTACATTTCCCTCTGAGATTTAGTTTTTGGAAATTGAAATAAAATTTATATCTTATTAGCAGTTTTAACTTTATTAATTCTTATGGCACAGAAGATAAAAAAGATAAAACTGAAAAACACCCACTTATGTTTCATTTTTTATGCACTGTTTACTTAACATATTATTAACTTTTCATACTTACATAACCTTTTTTGAATTAATTATTCTATATTCTAAGAGTTTGTTCGCTGAGTAACTCAGCACAAATGGCTTCATGAGTATTAAATGACTTAATCAAGCTTAAATTCTCTGATTGAGACTCTTAGACCTTATTCTTGGTTATTATGCCATCTTATAATTTTGTCATAACTTGTCCATCCTTTAGGAGTAAAGTTAAAATCAATATTTCTTTGAGAAATGTTTAACTGTCAGATTAAAAATAACTATTTTTATAAAAAAAATGCTAGGCTCCTGGATACCTTGAGATAAAAAATAAATGTGACATTGTAACTGTCATGGAGATGGCAGAATAAGTTTAGATTGGCCTGCCAGTCAGGATGTGTAAGCACTCAAAAAGCAAGCCAGGATGCCAGAGGCATCACTGACTGAATGACGGTATGGAGCCAGGCAGTGAGAAACAATGAAGTGTTGGTGCAGCAACATGGTGAGAATGATCCCGATGATGGACCACACTGAACTCACTCCTGACCCAGGGGGCCTTGCTGCAGGGAGTGGAATCACTGAGATAGTCTTGATAAGATCCTCAGCATATGGTGCCATCTCTACTGGGGTGGCAAGGAGATGGATTTTCTCTTGCAATTGGTGGACATATGGCCACAAGATTCCCATGTATTGCTGCCAGAAGTTAGTGATCATGGGGTTGTAAAGCCAAAAATATTGGACTTGCTGAACCCACTTGATGACAGAGGGGCCCATAGTGACCAAGAGTACTGGTAGAGCCTATCCAGTGTATGGACCAATGGGCCACCAGGGAAATGCCATCAGGGATGCAGTTGGAAGAAAAATAAAATTTTAGTTTTTTTGGTAAATTTTTATTTGAAGGAAAAGTAAGAAAATTGACTAACAATTTTCTCAGTGCTATGCAACTGATTAAATAGTGGTTGATTGGGATAGTGACAAGATGGGATCAGGTCCCACAATTCTGACCTAACTGGCGAATTGTTCAGGAATGGGCAGGTTTATTCCTTGAGAACTAACATCATAAAATTTGGCAGTGGGCTGAGTCTCTGTCAGTTTGACCTCAAACATCTGAACCTGGGCTTGGCTACATTTATGATGGTTGGCACAACATTGTTTGGCCCAATGAGCGATGGGAATCCCTCAAGGCTACCCCACATAGGGATGGGTCCATTTGGTTGGGAACGGGTTCAGGATGGCTAACCCACCCGCGCTTGGTCGCTGAACTATCTGTTCAGTCAATGGCAGCACATTGGCCACAACACCCAAATTGCCAACAGAGGGCTTCAAACCCTCATCAATGGCACCTGATGTTAGTTCTATCAGCTTATTGATTGAGTTGGAGCCATCAGGAGATCTGGCCAATACCTCAGTCTTCATGCCTTTCCAGCCATTTGAGATTCAGCCATCGGCCAGATTGCCACTATAATTAGATCTGACTAATTTCAATTTGGCAATGTCAGCACAGATTTTGCTAATTCCCTGCAACAATTCTGCCAAGGTGAGTGTGGGTACCGGGGGTGGGATCCAAAGCAGAAGAGCTGTTACCCATTGCTCATCTACTACGTGAGCAAGATCACCCTGAGTAATGAGGGGTACTGCCATCCTCTTCAGTGTCTTTTTATTTGGGAATGGGAAGATGGCCCAATCAGGAGCCAAGGGACGTTCCCTGGGACTTACAGTAACACTGGCTTTTTGGGACTGAACATAGTATGCTGGTCAAAGAAGTTTAGTATTTTATAGAGTTGAGTCCCATTAAAATATAATATAGGGAAATATATAAAATATATATTCCAGAGTATCTGGCGGCTTTAAAATCTACTTAATTCACTTTTCTGAATAGAGCAAGTATATACTGATATGAAATTAACTGTAGAACAGAACTGGTATTTGGTCCATGTGATCTACTATTGGCACTGTTCTTCAACATCAAGGTAATGACTTTATCTAGTATATAAAATAGAAAATTGTGCATGTGTATAATCCTATTGATCTGAGTGGCCAGTGGCTATGCTTATGTAATTCTCTAAATTAGTATCACAAATTTGATTGGGTAAACAGTGGTTGTGCTCAGACAGTGCATTAAATTAGTGCTTATCTATATATATAATTATTTTAAAATCAAACCCTAGTAAGTTGGTTACCCTAATTCATAGAATATTTGTGCAAATGTTCAATTAAATTGGATCTGTAGTTTAGGTGTGAATGTGGAAAACCTCACTTATTTATACATATAGTGACTTTTATCTATGTAGAGATAGTTTAAAACTGATATTGCATGCAATAGCTAGGAGTATTGAAAAAATTGAGCTAACAAAGCTACAAAAGGTTTAGTAGAAATCATTATGTAATTGTGTTTATTAAAAAATTCCCTAATCACTGTGGTATATGTTTGTCTGTCTGCAGTAGAATATTTAATAATCAAGGTGGGTCAACCTTGGGACAAATATATCATACCGAGATATTTTATAGCCAGTACAGGTTTTGAACATGGGTTGAACAAAACCTGTACTAGAGTGGAAGCAAGAATTACCCTGCCAGGCTAATCACCCTTTCTGTAGTGGAATCTTGCAATTAATTAACTACCTTCTAGACTAGATAGAGCTTTGAAGTTTGGCACACTTATGTATCTCTGATAACAATATGTTAATCTATCGAAAATTGATTTTTTATAGTCAAAATAAATAGTTTTATGTGTAACAAGTGAAAATCCTACATATTTTTGATGGTAGTTGACATATTGTTTCAGTTGATCAGTTTGATATTTGTTTAATTCAATAGTTTCAATGGGTTTTGCCAAGCGGTTGGTGGGTTTAGGTTGATTAATAAACTTGATAGTTTATTAAGTAGTTAGTGATTGGTTGATTTTCTAAGTTAATTAGTTTTAGTAAGTTGTTGGTGGTTTTTGGTTATTATTTGATTTAAAAGTTGAAAAATGGTTTTCTCAAACTTCGCTTGAGTTTTCTTGTTTTGGTTCCATTTTGAACGAAAGGCCGCATTTTTTCCAAGAGTGATTAGTCAAGTCAAAATAGTATCATTTAAGCGCTTACAACTTAAACCTTTCAGTCATTTTAAAAAATCATCCGTTTTTTGGCCTTAATTTTGGCACGAATTTCTTAGCCAACGTTCACTCTTTTGACATGATATATGTCCTATGGCTGGGGGTAAGTTCTAAGTATGAGATCATACCTGACGAGCCTAAATTACTAAGGGTGTGGATTGTTTTCCATAGGTTGCCCAATTAAATCAACTAGATCTAAAATGAGCTATTGTAGTTGGCAATCAGTAAATTTATTATAGGTTGAACAATTAAATCAACTAGATCTAAAATGAATTATTTGCAGATGGTGATCAGTAATTTTAGTATAGTTGACCAATTAAACTAACTAGATCTAAAATGAATTATTGTAGATATTGATCAGTCTGTTTACTATAGATTGACCAACTAAACCAACCAAATAAATAAAATGAGGTAATATAGATAGATATCTGAAAGTTTACCATATACTTGAGTAATAAAATCAACTAAATAGTAAAAACTATAAGCAAAAACTGTTAACCTTATACCTGAACCATTAGACTAACTAAGTCAAGAACAATTTTATATATATATTTCATGGAATATTTGTGTCAAGTTTATCTGAGATTGGTAAATAGTCTAGAGAGTAGGTGTTGAGATAAACATGCATTTATAATGATTTATTTATAAGCTGATTTCCTAAACCACCACAACTAAAATGCTACTTTATCTATATATATAAAAATGAATGTCTGTTTGTATGTTTGTCTGTCTGTATGTCCCAAATGCATTCCTATATCATTCATCCAATTGTGATGAAACATTGGTGAGTTGTTGTGTGCATGCC
The DNA here is from genome assembly GCA_022478985.1 of Massospora cicadina. NCBI lineage: Eukaryota > Fungi > Entomophthoromycota > Entomophthoromycetes > Entomophthorales > Entomophthoraceae > Massospora > Massospora cicadina. Next base: position 432 of record JAKSZP010002792.1, on the reverse strand, counting down.
TGAGAAGGTTTATAAATTTTAAAAATTATTATATTAATAGTAAAGTAAAAAGTTTTATATATAACAAGTGAAAATCCTATATATACTTTGATGGTATTCACTATAGTTACAGCTGAGCAGTTTGATATTCAGCTAATTTGATATTTTAATTGGTTTTGTTAAGTGGTTAGTGGTTATTCAGGTATTTAACAAGTTTATCTAAATCAAAACTTTGAATCAAAAGTCCAATTGATTTTAAAATACCTCCTCTAGCATAATCAGCTCAACCCATCTCTCACAAATATCATTTTTTATAGCAAAAAGTGAATTGAACAAGAATTGAGAGAGCAACCAACTGCCATAACTGTAACAGTTGGAAATGTCCCAGTTTGCGATTGCCATCTTACCTTAGGTTCAACACAATTTATGCCAAACGTCCAGCGTGAGCTAGAC